>OZ023327.1:70342206-70367206 GCA_964007535.1 Brachyptera risi | reverse complement strand
AACCGCTTGTAAATATCAAAAATCACTTGAAAAATGACAGGGGTCGATCTATTTCAAAAAATTCTCTGCGGGGCTTTGGTGGGAGAAATTGCAAAAGTATAGCTTCGAAAATGTCCATGATGATGCAATTATAAGACTCCAAAACCTCGTGATCCAAAATCGTGAATCGCGAAAATCTCTTGAAAATTGACCACATTTCAAAAAAATCACTGCTGGGAATTTTGCTGGGAAAAATATCGCGGAAATAGCTTCGGAAACGTACATAATGATAATACTGTTGAAAATAACTTTGGTAATGTCCATAGTGATTCAATCATTGGACTCCAAAACCGCTTGTAAATATCAAAAAAACACTTGAAAAATGACATGGGCTATTTAAAAAAATTCCCTGTGGGGTTTTGCTGGGAGAAATCGCAAGAGTATAGCTTCGAAAATGTCCATGATGATGCAATTATAAGACTCCAAAACCACTTGTGAATCCCAAAAATCTCTTGAAAAATGTCCATATTTTCAAAATTTCCCTGCGAGGCTTTGCTAGGGGGCTCCTGCCTCCCAGACCCCCTTTTTGCGCGCGGCAGGTGTCCAGCTGGACGATCATTTTATTCATGTAACGTGTGCGCCCCCCAATACACAAATTCTAACGACGTCCCTGATTCAATACCGATCGAAATATATCTAAATTTACAATTTTCAATCAATATCGAATCTAAAATATGGAATAGAAAAGTGGTGAGATTGGAATGATTCTCGATAATGTGTAATACTTACTGTTTTAGTCTCAATTTATTTTCCATAGGCTACATTTTATACAAAAATGTACAGAATTAAATTTGAATCTTAGCTCTTAGCTCTTAGCGGAGAATGTTTTTCTTCGAAATGCTCGACCCAAGTACGATATAGATAGATAGATTCTTTGTTATTAGCAGGATATGCTATTTTATTTGTTTTTTTACATACAATCACATTTAATACACTCAGAAGATGATAATAATTAACGATATACAATACAGAACAGAACAGATTATACAATAGGCCTGCAACAGACATAATGATAATAATTACAGTCAAACATTACTGTTAAACACAGCATAAGAAAGCATAGAAGTATACATAATAAGGTTTATTAAAAGGCTTGTCCCAGAAGCCTACTTTCTCACTTGCCTTAGGGATGATCTTCCCAGCCCGTATTAGTTTACAACAACCTCGTCGGAATTGAGCGACAGAGTCACCCTTTCGTATTTCTATTGGGATTCTATTGAAGATTCTCATTCCTTTGACAAAAATAGAGTTGATCATGGGACAAGGTACAAGATATCTGGATATAAACATTGTAGGCCTACTTATTTCGAAGGTTATATTTCTTTTTATCCATGGTGAAAGTTAACTTATTGCAAAGATAGTTGGGAACTAGTCCTCTGGGCGCGCATTCCTGTACGATTTAATCCGGTTTTAGTGATATTGGTACTAACTTGGTAGGCCTATTCCTAAAAAGATAGACCCGGAAATAATACCAGAAAAGCAGGATTAACTTAAACCTGCCAAAGAGCGGGTTTAGCGTGTTTTAAGATCCACTTCAAGATTTCAAATATTAATTTAAATATCCAATATAGTGAATATCGTTACGGGAATGCAATTTCTAGAATAAGAACTGAAGGCAACGGAATGTGAATGTTTTGAAATAATTTTACCATCAGTTTTATTATTAATAATAATTCATTTGCCAGAATTCTTTTCGAAGCTTGTATACTCATGTTGTTCTGAGAGCAGAAATTTACATCGGCAGATCGGTTGCATCGTTAGCACGGCTGCATTCAGAATAAGACGGACGGGGTTCGATCCCACTTAGCTCAACTTTTTGTTTTTCATTTAATTTCATTGAAAATTGTGCTTTAGGCTGAGATTTGATTTAGTTCAAGTTTCGTTGAAATTGGATGATATTTAGGTACATTTTAGCTGATTTGTAACAACATTTGTCAAAAAACTGTTTTACCGACATACTAACATAAACCTACTATAAAACTCGTACAGGAATACGAAGTTAAACCTCTCTAAAACCGGTTTCAACACGGTATTAACTTAGACCAGGATTATCTAGATAAAACCAATTGTACAGGAATGCACCCCCTGGTGATTTTAAAAATGAGACATAATGTGTTCAGTAAAATCCTCTGCTTTACTCATTTTATCAATGGATGTATCTCGACAGACCCACAGAACACTCCTCATTGCCTTGTTTTGCTGCTTTTGCAAAGCCTCAATCTGATTCCCACCGAGCAAAAATAAAATTGAACTGCAGTAGTCCACGTGGGAAGCAACAATAGATTGGTAAATCATTAACTTTGATTCAATGGGTACATTATGACATATTCTTCTAAATAATAAACCTACTTTTCTTGCAACTTTCTTAATGATATATCGACCATGGCTCTTAAAATTAAGATCTTCATCTATCAATACACGTCGGAATGTATCAAGTTATGCTATAATAATTGTAACATAGGCTAGGGAAATGGAGGTATGCAGGGAATTTTTAGTTTTGTTATGCCACAGGCCTAAGCGTCAAGTGTCATTGTAGTATATCCTTTGTCCATGCTATAGATGTCTTACACTTCAACATCCTTTACATTAGCCTCATGAAACAAATTATTATGTTTCTGCCATTTACAAAACTTTTGTAAGTTACCGGTACAGTACCGGTAAATCAATATTTTATCGTTAAAATTGGAAGTTTTGAATTCAAACTATTAGTTCTTGTAAACTGGGCTTTTCTACTTCAGGCAAGTATAGTATTAGGTTAGCCTGGAACTTGACCAAAGTGTAATAGTAGACCTAATTAATAATGAGTAATAATGACAAAATTTACTCTGGTTCGGTTAATGTCTTGAATTTTGTACCGGTATCATATTCAAATGTTTATATTGTAGGCCTATATTTTGGGTCAGTATTGAGTCTAGACTTATCTTATCTCACTGTGAATAACAATGCATTTGATTGACTGTTTTTTCATTTTGTGGAACATTATTTGAGAGCCTTATTCATCAACTCATTTGTTTGCATCATTTTCTGTGAGAATCTTACCTTGATCTGTGATTCTGGTTTGCAGGAGCTGGGCAGTGGCAGCCAAGGCAGAGAAGCAAAGCCGTCTTCGTCCATACTGGTTTGTTTTTAGGAAAGTGTTACCAATGGTTGGATGGGACTGCTTTGTTGATGGCATTTATAGTGAACCTAGTATTTGTATTTGGTTCTCAAGTCGCGACTTCAAACATTATCTTGTTTCCAAGGGTGAACATCAACATCGATATTATCGTAAGCATTCAATTATTTATACCTACATACAGGGATAGAAAGTATATTTTATTTGTACCTAGTGTCTATAGGAAAATAGCTCAAGGCTGGATATATAAATTGAGTAAAAGGGAAACAAAGAACAGCAGCTTACCAATGTTTATACCGGTATGTAGAGATATTCACAGTGGAGTGGTAGTCATGTACAGTAGAACTTCGTTTATACATTCACTGTTATTTAATATCAGTTATCGACCTCATGTTGAGTTGGAATTATTAGATTTATGCCGAATACTGTAGTACCAGTATGTATACCATAATTTTATACAGTTGATACAGAAAGCAAACCACGACAGGAGAATAACACGAAATGTATCTTTAACTTGTGCATCTTTTAAAGGACATGACAACCCTGAAACTAGATTCTAATGAATTATGACGATATTTATTTCCCTAACTTTAGAGGAAACTAGAAATTATCATCTCAATTTCAAAAATTATAATCAATTCTTTTGTCTTCTGGAGACCATGAGTCATTGACGTAGGCATTACCGACTCTGCACAGAAACACACACAGCTAATCGAGTAATGTCTAAGTCATGACTCAGAACAAGGGCCAGGTCCTGGGGGACAAATAGATGAATTATAATTTTTGATATTGAGATGGTGATTTCTATTTTCTCAAAAATTAAAGAGATGAATATCATCATTATTTGTTAAAATCTAGTTTCATGTTTGTGATGTCATTTAATTATGAAAACAAATAGTAGAGAGATCATAATGAAATTGAAGAGGGTCCATTAAAAAAATATTGGACGCTTACATTCGGGTTTGAGAAAATATTCGGGTCGACTCTTGCGGTCCAGCAGAAGAACCTTTTTATAATCAGTTTTGGATATGCGCAATGATTTAGTGGATTTGAGTTTACTGGGTAAATTACTTCATATTCTGGGTCCACCCCGTGCCTTCTTTCTTTATAGTTCATCATGATTTCACTTATTCTCCTGACTGAAACATGCCGTATTGCCTACAATCAAATTTTGGTCTTCAAGATCTTGACTCAATCTAAACTCTATCGTATAGGAGCTCCGAAAGGTTTTGTTGACAACTCATCTGCCAACGGTTTTACCCATGTGGCAACCAGTTCATGATACTATCTCTCCTGTTGAACGTACTAGGTGAACACGTTATGTGTTTCCGCGTTGATGGATGAGCTAGAACATCAACATATCTTTGATTGGTTATATATTTTTACTTTGAGATCCAAACAATTAAGCTACTGCCCTCCTGTTTTATCCATTACTCACTCTAATTAATTTCTGAAATAATAAAGAAGGCCTTGTTTTAATTGTTTTTAATTAATTGGTGCCACTTGTTGCTTGGATTTAATTGGTATCTTGATAGCTTTGAGTGATGTCCAAACATTACACCATCTATCTTGTTACATCAAAACAGCTGATCCAATTTGAGTGAAAGTTCAGAATAATGTGAATCATTATTATATTGAAATTCCAGGAAAATTTAAATTCTTTCAAAGTAGGCCTAAATATTTTTTTACGAATTTTCTCCTTTGGGTTATTATGGGATTTTTAAAAACTTTGCAATGAAATTTTTCAGAAGTGGTTCAACCGATTGCTCCTCAAAACTGTTCAGTATCAAATTAGATGAGGACACTTGTCTACACCAAGTTTCAATTTGAATTTGCATTTTTGTTTGACCTGTAGAGCGCAAAGAAAAAAAAATTTCAAGTATGGTAAAATTAAGTCTTCGCTTTGCTCATCTAATAACGAAATAATGATTCGACTATTGAGTGTGGCCTGTCAAAAATCATTACGCAATCAGCATCTTTGTTTGTATCCTCTTTGTTTTTTTTGTTTTTTTTAATAACATCGAAACTTGATACAAAATCATTGTTCCCCAATTAAGGCTATGGATGAAAGATAGGATCGTTTGGACGGGGCACCACAAGGGCGATCTTATCTTTTTTTTATAAAAAAAATCCTCTTTGTTCACAAAAAAATAACAAAGTCAAAAACGTAGCCTAAAAGTAACCAGCTACTTGAAAAGCCAGCCAGTTGAATAGAGGTGTAATAGCTGACAGTGAGTAATCAGTGTTTTACGTCTGTGTGTATTTCTTCAACGATAGAAGTTGTTGGTAGATCTATACGTTCACCTAGAATGTACCGTGTGACGATTCAATGTGCTGTCATTGATCAGTTACCATCAGTATGGATGAGGACATTGAACATTTTCTACTAATGTCAATGTGTTAATGAGATATCAAGATCTTGATGTCGTGTATGGGCTAGGTCGGAAATACAGGTTACCTGAATGCTGTCAAGATCAAGAGGTAAGATCTTGACACCGATTGAATTTGAATTAAAAATCAATTCAGATACCGCCTAAAGTCCTCGCCCTTGCGAGCCAGAAGTTTAGGCTTTTTTAAAACAAAAAACAACAAACTCACAAAATACAAAATAAAATAGCCTGTAGGAAATCATTGGAAATTGGAAGTAATGTCAACAGGTCAATGACTACATAGAAGTTACAAAACTTGAATCAAAATTAACTTGTTTACTGAGGGTTAAAAATATTACATTTCAAAAAGCAAATAAATCAAAGCTGGTGCACCACGAAACAACCGACGTATTAAATTACTTCTATACTCAAGCTGACATCCACAACCAGTAAAAAAGCTACATTTGCTTTCGTAAACCTGGTGGCCTATGGGTTACAATTGAATATTAAATTACGGAATGTCAAATTTTACAGTGGGCACTGCTATTTAGAATTATTTCATAATCAGATTCAGATGTGAAATAATAAATACTATACAAAATATAAAACGTTACGGTTGTGACGACTGTTCTTGGACGGTCCTCCGCCACTGACGATCCTCCATTGGTTTGCCTGGCCTACGCTACGCGGAAGCCGAGATGTCTGGAATTTGCCTGGGTGATTACGTGGTGAAGTCGACAATGGGCCTCACGGTTGTTACTGCAGGTTAACAATGAAGATGTGTGGTCTTCTTCTTCTTTACTTCTTGATTGTTACTCTGGTCGATATTGTTACCATTTTTGATAACTGCCGCTTGCCTTTGTCTTCCCTCGCGGCTGCCTGCTTCTTGTGCGTACGTCTGGTTCGGTCGACTGGTTGGAGAGAATTGTTCCCGTCTTGCCTGTGCCCGTGTGTTTTATTTGCTCTCAAACTATGACGTAGTTTTGGGGTTCCAGAAGCGTCTTTCGTTTTTGGTATGCGTGACTCTTAACACATCGTGGCGTATTTCCCCTTGGTCTGCGTCATCAGCCATCCGTTTACTCATCGATGTTTTATTCCGATGGTCGCTTGTTGTCGTATCGGCTCGCTCGCGCGTTCATCATATTCGCAGTCGTCTCGATCGTCCTTTTTCTCGAGTCTTGTATACACCAGTCTCTTCAACCTTGCTACGCAGTTTGTCTAGTGTCTCCAGACCACTCCATCGAGGGGGATGTTTATACAGGCTATACTCAGTTAGTTGCGGGCGGGTCGTCACACCATAACCCAGTGCTTCCGCCGTAGTTTGACAGTTGCGAGCAGACAACTTACTTGGTCTCGGTATAGAATTGATGGCTTGTTGACTCTCCAACTTCCGGCGTTGATGGATTCGTTAGGACTCATCATTGGCATTATTTCTCTGAATTCTATTTATTTCAACAATACATGAATACTCTGAGGGAGACAACATAATTGACTATTACAGTTTACAAAATTATAGTACAATTTACATTGCAAAAATCAAAATTGATGCGTGACGACTGTAAAAACACTATATAATTACTTATAGGACAAAACCAAATGTTACAATCTTGATGGCCAAAACTTGTTTGTGTATGGTTTGTTTACCAGAATTGTTTAAAAAAATCAGGCCACTTCCTTCTCGGTAGGTGAGAATTTTTCCGGCCAAGAAATTATAAAATTGGCTAAACTATGTCCATTTTGCATGATTTTGAATTGATTAATTCAAAATTATAGTTGGTTGGTTGAGTTAGGCTAGAATTTGTTTCTTGTTTAATTAGTTTCTAGCAACATTTACTTTTGCTTGAAATATAGTCGCCAATGCCACTGGTAGCATAGTGGTAACTCTTGCTTCATGTGACCGGAAGGTGAGGGTCAAGACGGGGGCCCCCTGCCGGCTGCCACCAACTCTCTTTCCGGAGCGTTTTTGTAGTTTTCCTCTTTGCCATGGGTAATACTGGAATGTTCCCCATTATAGGCCATGGATGCTTCCCACTACCTAAGAAATCTTCATCTCTTCATCTCATCTATCATTCATCCAATGCCAGCAGATCTTGGTTATCATTACAGTGTAGTGTTAAACCTCAATATAATAATAATATAGTCCCACTTGAAAGCTTTGGTGGTAAAATACTTTGACCTGAGCCACAATTCCTAATTAAATAACCCTTCGTCTCATTTACCCACCAACTGTGCGCTTAAACTTGAATGTAAAAAATTCAAAACTTGGATTTATGTATGTGTTCTTTTTTCAAGTCATCAATAATATTCAAACCATCACCAGTGATCTGAAATGTCCACTCGTATCGGTGACTGCTAGTGGAGTTATTGGCACCACAACTGATCTCAAAATTACACATGAAGGTAGAAAGTATTTATATTTATTCACCATTACTATCAGTTTTTCTGTTTTCAACTAATGAAAGATAATCTGAACAACTTCATGTGTTATAATTTGTGTTTGAATTTACTTATATTATATACACAGTCATTTTTTATTGTTTATTTCAATTCTATAAGTAATTTACCATCATATTTATATCCACGAAAGATGGTCATCTACCAACATAATCAGGACAAACATAGTCGTTATATTTATATATCTGTGCCAATTTGAGGGTATCATCATTTTTCAAGACGAGGTTTACAATTAGAAACACAATTGTATCTTTCAAAAGCATTCAATCCTTGAAGTTGCAGCTAGTATATGTGATTCCTGAAGTTCTTACAATTAGTTTGTTGTAGACGACCTTTTTTTGGTGGTTACCTGTATAACACTATTATTAACCAAGGTTGTGTTCATGATTTGCTGGTTTCTTGATGTATTACCATGCACACTTTCATACAAAAAAACACGTTAGGTTCAAACATAACAAGATTGTCATGAAAGAGGCCCTAATACAGTGCTTGCAAGACCACATTGAGATAGTTGTCTATAAAATTACAAGAATTTTGATTAAAACAGGCCTAGTCCCACATGTGCTTACTATTCTTGTAATGATACCAGTGTTCCTTTGTTTTGATTCAGGCTCAGCTCTGGGCGAACAGAGTCATGGCGGTGCAGCTTGCGTTCTTCTCCTACCTGTTTTCCCGGGAATCGTGGTTAAACAATTCAAGTTAAGCCTACGAGATTGTAGGCGATTCAGGGAGGTAAATAGACACTGAGTTCAAGTTCACTACTTTTTTTAGAATATATAAATATCTTGTAGTGTATAGAGAAAATGGCCCGAGACTAAATATGTGAGCTGGGTAAAAGGAAAAGTATGAATTGCAGCTTACCGAAGTTGGTGAGTTGAAAAACTCACTGTGGAGAGCCTGTTGACAGAAAACATAGATTTATATACAAAAACATGAGATATTTTCAACCTTTCGAGTACTGCCTTGGTCACGGTGGAGACAAGAGTCTTAGCTCTACAGTGACAAAGGCAGTAGCCAAAACGTTTTGTATATGTATATACTAAATCTATGTTTACTGTCAATGGACACTCCTCGGTGAGTCACTCAACTCATTACTTTGGTAAGCTGCAGTTCATTATTCACCTTTTACCCAATTCATACAAATAACTTGTAGGTAGTATCCGTAATCCATCCCATATTTCCAACTATTTCACTACCATTATAGTTTTACTGACTGTCACAGCTGTGGTCAACTGATGTATGATATTCAATATCAACTGCCTTTTTTAGTCTTTGGCACAAATGCCATCAAAACCTGGGGTTGCTTTGACGAATCCAAATTTTCAATTAAATTTTTCACGATATTATAATTCAATATTGTATTTTAATATCACATTATAATTAATATAATAATAAAATAGGCCTAATTAGATGAGCTCCAGCGAGGATTCAATTTGACATAGTGAAAAAAATTGGTGTTCGTTTTTATGCTGTTTTTTTATGTTTTTTCATGTTTTTTTGTCGGTTCTCCATAGGTCAAACGGCTACAGCTATCAACTTCAAACTTTTGTTCATTATGGTTCCTCATCTAACTTAGATCTGTATAGTTTTGTGGCATTATCGGGTGGTTACTTTTATTTTTATGAATTTTAGAAATTTCAAAAATACCTAGGGCCATTAAAATAACACAGCGGAAAAAAAAAATTATTTTCAAAAAAAAAAAATTCCGCTTGAAGTTGAATTGCATTTTGATACACATTTCTGGACACTTTCAGCTTGATCGGGTCAGCCATTTTGAAGAAAAAACATAAAATGTGCTAAATTGGTACCACTCGAAGCAGTTTTTACCCATTTTCAACTTAAATGTCACCCAATTGGCGAATGTAGGCAAAAGTTTAGCAAAGAAGTCGACATACTATTACTATCTGCTCGTCTAACAACGCATATATGGCGTTTTCCTAGTAATCATAATGTAGGCCTAATAATGATAATAATTTAATGGTAATAATAATGATAATAATAATGAAAATGGTAATAAAAATTACCAAAACATTTAGGTCAAAAACTCATATGTTACAACCTACTACAGTACTGTATATTGGTCAAATCATAATGATGCCCATACATTAAATAGAATATTATGAATGATGTCTTTGTCTCCATTTGCTATTCTCTTCGTATTTTGTGTGTAGCCAGTAGATTTTTTTTTGCTTTTTAATTCTGTTGATGAATTTATTATTACACACCTAATTCAAATTACATTTAATTCTTGAAGCCAGCTAATAATTCTGTATAGGCTCATACGGTAATTTTCATGTCAATACTCATCATATTTCATGTGTTGAAGTTAATTCTTGTACATGGTCTAGAGAGCAAGTTGTATGATACATCTACTTTCTTTATCAGGGTTCAGTTAGTGCTGACTGGGTGCGGAACATTGTGGGAGGGCCTGACAAACCTTTGAGGTGCCTGCTGTTGTTCTGTAAAAACAGACCACTGGCTCCGTCTTTACTCGCCCGCCATTTGCAAGAACGGTGAGCACACATTTCTAATCAAGTTCTAACGAGTGAAAAGCAATGTGTCATATCCGTGCATTAAACCTGACCATGGGCTTGTGAAGCTATGCCTTGCACTTGAACGAGGCAGTCTCTTGGGTCCATTAACTATGGTGAATGTTAATTTGTGCTGAACGAGAATATATCTCATCACGGCGTTACTTTCTAGTGCATTGAAGTGAAATAGAAAAAAATAATCTTTTATTATAACATAATATTACGGTATAATCTTTATTATTATTATTATTAATTATATTAATCAGTAAATGAAAACAGTTTGATTCAATTGTGTTTTGTTGTATTATATTGTTGTATTGTTATTCAATGTTGATATGCATAAATGGGGCCTACATAATACATACATACTTATATATTTTGATATTCCTTAGTTATAATGCAATTAGTATTCACCATAATCAGCTGTATGTGAGTCAACACCTTACTGCAACTTGAGCCTATATTATATCCAATATCCATATCATATCCAAATTGAAAATGAAAATAAACATACTATTTCTGTTTGTATTTAATCTTTAGAAATGTTCTCCAAATGTTGAATTTGGGACAGAGTACTGGTAGTTGACTTGTAGGCAACTTCCATGTTTTCATTAAATTTCACCAAGAGGGGACCAGCACGTGCAGCGCAGTGGTTGACGCGCTCGCTTCATGTGATCCTGGAGGTGAAGGGGTATATATCGGACCTGGTTCGATCCCCGCCACCGTCCATCTTCACAGGGTTTTTTTGTGGTTTCCGTCTGTAGTCTAGGCTAATGCTGGGATGGTTCCTCCAATATAGGCCGTGACTGCTTCCTTCACACTATCCTTCCCAATACCTAAGAAACCTTCATCTCACCATCCCATCATCTCATTAATCATTCATCCAATTACCAGTTGATCTTAATTATCATTATAGGGTGTCGTTAAAACCCAATATAAATGAATGAATACCAAGATGGATGGATCAGTCGTCAGACATCAGCGCTCTGAACCGTCATTCAGGAGACCAGAGTTCGATTCCTGCCATGGCTGGCCATCCAGACAGATGTAGGGTACTCCCAAGTTTCACTTTGTTGTTTTTAAAGTGAATACTGGGGTGATTCCTTAACAACAGTCCATGACTGCATTCGTACCACTGTCCACAAAGTCCTAATGATATTATTTCATCTCATCCTCTCACTCATCGCATTCATTATTCATTGAAGCCAGTTATCATGAGGGTACACCGTTGAATCCAATATGATGAATGAATTAAATCAATCTAATATTGCAGGCAGGAGCTAAAAATGGCCATTGGCGGTGTCGTGATCGACATTGTCGAACTGAACCAAAAAGACGAACACGTCGTGGGAATTGCATTTTATGGAGATAACATGTCTGCTTCTTCGATTGTTGTCAACGAATCAGTTACGAGCGAAAGTGATATTGAAAACACGATCAAGAATGTAAGTTTACGTTTAAAACAGGGTTGCAGTTCAATAGAATAATTGTTACCCGGTGAGCTGTACCAAAATATCATTAGGACACAAAAGTTTGTTTTTACGATAATTTACAAAAAGCATGGTCATACTTGAAAAGGCTGCAATGTTTGTCTCACTTTTTATCATTAACTTGTATGGGTTTCCTCCGACAGGGTATGAAGATGTATGCAATTACTATGAAGATTTTTTTTTTCAATTTTATATGGCTAAAAAAACACCCAAAACATAACTAGAAGGTTACAAATTCCAAAACATTTTCCTGCGAGGCAGTTGTGCCCCCCCCCCCCCCAATACAATTTGGCGAGGGGGGGGGGGTAATGATTTTGACTTCAAACTTCTTAGCATTGTCTAGGATTTTTTTTTTTAATATGGTCACCCTAACCTGCCTACTCACCTACTTTTTGTTGATCTACACTAACTGAATGTACTAAGACCGAGACGCGTGGCCGAGCGGTAACACACTGAACCGTCATTCGAGAGACCGGGGTTCGATTCCCGCCATGGTCGACCATCCTGACAGGGGTTTTTCGTGGTCTCCCTCTGTCGTTCAGGTTGTTACTGGGATGGTTCCTTAACAACAGGCCACGACCGACTCCTTCTCACCATCCAAAACACCTAATGAAATAACTTTTCATCTCATCATCCCATCATCTCATTCATCATCCACCGACGCCAATAGATCGTAGCCATCAGTAGGCCTATAGTGTGTCGTTAAAACCCAGTATAAATAAAAAAATGAATTTACCAAGTTGGTAGCTTATATTACAAGATTAATTATCATTAATTAGTGTAGTCACATTAATTAATATTTTTTGTGTTGACTTTCAGTTCCGCGAGGGTACAGTGATTGGAGCTCAGAATATTGGCCTCATGTTTTCGTGTGTGGGCCGAAGCTTGGATGAAAGGAACCCAGGAGAAAGAGATCAAGTAGAGTCACGTCTATTTAAGAAACATTTTAAGAACACTCCACTTCATGGTTGTATTGGGAACGGAGAAATCGGCTTGGACTGCTTGCCAGGTAACTTGCCATACTTATTTGAAAAAAAAACCTTTTTCACACACACCTCAAAATCCTTCAGAATGTTTTGATTGGGGTGTAAAGCTGGATTTCCATGCACGCGATTCTCATATCGCGCGATACCATGTCGCGCGTCATGGCGGCGCGCTCGAATGTTGAACAAACCTCAACTTTTGTGAAGCAATTCGCGACTTGTCCCTGATTGGTCACTGGTCTGCCACCTCGTGACTTTGAGCCGCCATGACGCGCGACATGGTATCGCGCGATATGAGAATCGCGTGCATGGAAATCCAGCTTAAGGTGGTGTTGAAGGTTATTTTTCTGATGGTGAAAGTGGGCCAGCAGCCTATGTAAAGCAATGGTCTTCGCGAGTACGCTGGTCTGAGAAGGCGAGCAGAGCTTGCAAGTTAGCCCGACCGCACTCGATAGAAGTTTTGTTTGTCGGTAGTGCCGCACTTCCTAGCTCAGCTCTAGAAACTGAAATCACCATTGCACGTGGGTTCAAGTCCTGCTCAAGGCATGGGTTTTTAAAACGTCCTTTCACTTATTATCAATTCATAATATCATTATCACCTGGTCATTCGTACCCCCCAATGCCTAGCTGTTGGTGGGGCCGTTGAGCAAATATTAAATCAATAAATAAATAGGACTTATAGAGACGGCTAGTTTTAGCTACTCTTTGACGTGTTCCTCTTGCCCTGATGATAGTCGGGGTCCACTATTCGAGAGGAGGTGGGGGGGGGGGGGGGGGGGTAAGGCTATAAGGGAACATTATAAAGGGCGCCACCTTATTTAATATTTATAAGGTTGGGAGAAACATAACAAAATCTCGTAAATGATAAGGAGATGAATAATGTAAGCAAGACAAATGTAACAAGATCAAACGAGTGGTCCATAGTGTTGGAATAATCCAATAGAACAATAATACACTAAATTTTACAAACAGGTCACTTATCGTACCAGGAAAATATACATAGATAACCCTCACGATAAATTGCCTCCATAGGTATACCTCTTACTAATAATAAATACAAATATTTATACATTAACCGTAAAAACAATGTTACTCTTTGGGTTAATGCAGTAAGTTACAAATCAAGTGCTAGCGAGCGGTTTTTCGACACTCATGTTATACCTAATATTAGGGCTGTGCGAGCTCGAGTCGAGTTCAAGACTCGAACTTGATGGAGAAGACTCTTTCACAGATTTAAATTTCGAGTTTCGAAATAGTTTCGGGTCTCAAACTATTTCGAGTGAACGAGAGTGGAAGGATAAACTTGTCATCTTTTTATCATTCAATAGATTGGTAGGGTTGTGCAAACAGTTCGAAAATGAACTCGAACTTTTGTTGCCAGTTTGAAATCGAGCAGTATACCAGTATGTTAGAAAAGAAACTTTTGCGAACTTTCCCGCACGTTTTGAATTTCACGCGCGTTTTTAGGGTTGACACTACTGTAGTTTGATTTCAAAGGCTGAGCACCATCATGAACTCTTTAGGTTTGTTCGATTTGCCTACGCCAGGGGCAGTTGGTGTAGGCTTTCTATTCTAAAATCCTATTCTAAAATCTTTCTAAAATCCTTTCTATTGCGTATATTGTTCAATTATAAAGTTTGAAAAAAGTTCGAAGTTCGCGAACTTCTGAATCCCAAGTTTTACTTCGACTTCAAAAAACCCGAGTTCGCCCAACCCTACAGATTGATATTAAATATGCAGTGTCTGAAACTTGTGAAAAAGTTTCATTTCTTCTATTCTCCCTTTGATTTTGAATATAAACTTGCTGAATGATTACAATGCGCATCGTTGTCTCACACTGCCAGTGTCACTGGACTGACTCCGTTGTCCGTTCTCTGTGTTGAGTTCTGCTGAGTCGTAGTTATCACCAGACACGCACACGCATTTCTCTCTCTCCCTCAGTTCCTCCCCACTCTCTAGAACACACCCACACTCTGTCAGGGACAGATCGAAACGTCATCACGCTGTGTTTCAAGCAGCTCGGGACGGCCGAGCGGTGATAGAAACGTGCCATATAATGATCGCCGGTCGTCGGAACTAGCAAGTACACACGATCTCAACGGTTTCTATCGGCGAAGCTAGCCGAGTACACACTCATTGAGGCAACGGTTTCTACCAACTCATGAAGTAGTTTCGCCCGGTAGCATAGCTTTCTCTCGTACGCAATACGAAATTGACGTAATTCCAACGGGGGAGAGTGATGATTTTCGTGGATAAAGACGTGTTTGGTTAATCTGAATTTTCACAAATCGAAATCATTTTTGGGGGTCTGTCTCTTCCATTTCAGATAAACGAGGGTTTGAGCTTGTTTGCTTGAACTAAGATTGTGCTCCAGCTCGCTCGAACTAAAATCTGTGATCGAACTCGCTCGAAACTCGCTCGAAAAAAGTCAGTCAAAAGTCAATAGTCTGATTATATTGCCTTGAAGGCAAACTTTCTTGAGCGATTGTTGGCTGATGGGCATATCTGACCGTTGGAACTTATGAATACGGAGGACAGTCGATCAAAACCTCTATATATCGGTACTTTCAATAAACTTTCAGCCATTTTTGTCCACAAAATGTTGACAGTGACTAGCTACTTTGTAGATTTAGATGTCTAGAAACTTTTTGTCTCATATTGGGTTCAACGAGCAACTATATTGATAACTAAGATCTATTGGCATCAGATGAATGATTAATGAGATGATGGGATGATGAGATGGAGGTTTTTTAGGTAGTGGGCAGAATAGTAGGAAGGAAGCGGTCGTAGCGTATGTTGCGGGAACCATCTCGGCATTAGCCTAGACTACAGAGGAAAGTCACGAAAAAGCCCTGTAAAGATGGACGGTGACGGGAATCAAACCAGTTCTGATATGCCTCTTCACTTTCCGGATCACATGAAGCGAGCGCCTTGACCACTGCTCTGCATGTGCCGGAAAGAAACTGTTTTACCGACTGCACACCAACTACTATTCAGTCGAATACTAATTCTTCAACAGCTGAAAAATCAGAGAGATTGACTTCAATGGGAAATAATTGGCAAGACTGTGAGCATACCAACCCAAGATAACTCTGGTGTAGCCCTCAAATGTTCAACGGGTAGATCAAGCCTCGGATTGATCTCTACTATCGTCCATCTTTACAGATATTTCTCATGACTTCCTCATATGGGCTAGGCAAGTGCTGGCATGGTATATAATATAAAGGCTCCGACCTCTTCCTTACTACTATCCTTACCATTACTCAAGAACCATAATCTCGTTTATCATTTGTTTGAAATCAATACATCTCTGTCATCAGTACTGTGCATCGTTTAAACACAAGTCAAATATGATATAAAAGAGAAATTCTAAGGAAAAAATAGTTGTCATTGTCTGTTTGTGGTACAAAAATGATTCATAATGGTATCTACGTACTACTCAGGCCTACAATCCCTAGATATATTAGTTATATACTTGGTAATATACTTGGTACTTGGTATTGCTAACTACGGTATATGATCTCCTTGCATTCAAAAATCCTGTATTGCATTTTATCCCCAGCTAACAGCGATGAAAACAAGCCAAAAAAGTCAAGATCGAAGAGGGAGTTTGCACAAATGCTCCACAGCTACTCGACAGTGTTTGTGCATCTCGCATTTAACGTCCAGAAAAGCTAGGAACTGGGAACGGGGAACTCCTGGATTTAAGTCAAACTGAATATTTTTAACGTGACTGATTGGTATTGACATGAGATCACTGATCATTCATTAACCATAATCACAGGCAAAAGAAGGAAGGAAGAAATTTGAACGATTGGTTTGTGCCATAGGCTTGCATCAGTTAATGATGCAGTGATAAGCTAGGATTGGAGAATGACTGGAATGTAGCAGTTTCAGAGCGTTAACCAAATAACGAATAGGTGACACTCTTGAAATTTGTATATATTGCAATTCGCTTTAATAAATGGTTATAATGATTCATTCAAAATAGTAAATCATCCAAAAAATTATCCACAAAATGGAACCCTTTTGTGATGTTTTTCAAATTTTGCTACACTTATCACAAGCTAGGCCTACACGTTAGATCGTTTTGAACATTCAGTTAAGAAGAAACCTATCAATGTGAGAAAGAAAACTCTTTCAATGAACCAAAGTTACTCCTAGTACTTCCTAAGTTTGCCACGTGAATGTGTGTCGTGATTGAGAGTGGACTTTTTTATTTTATGACTGGAGTAGGATTTGGGTTTTACTTTGAAACGTTATTTAATTAGATCCGCCCGAGTGATCTTTTGAACTAGTGAAAGGTCAGCATAAACTATTCTTACAAGTTACAATGTAAAACCATTTTGGGCAGGTTTGGTTTTCTGCTAATCAAAGCTATACCCATCAATTAATTTGCAACTTCTCATGTCATTTCCATTATAATTTTTAATTGTGTGTATGTAATATATATCTACTGGTATGTACTTCTGAGTTTTGAGTGTCATATTAGATGACTTACTGCTGAATATAAAAAAAATCTTTAGGCCTTATCAGTTATTATTTTGTGACTGGTTTTACCACCACATACTGAATAAAGCCAAAATGATAAGTTGTTAACTAGTTGTATTAGAATTATGCTATGCTATTATATTATTGTTATTATATTATATTATATATATATATATATATATATATATATATATATATATATATATATATATATATATATATATATATATATATATTCATATTATTTATATTTATATTCATATTTTTAATCATTTATATATATTCATATTTATTTATTCATTTATTTATATATATATATATATATATATATATATATATATATATATATATATATATATATATATATATATATATATATATATATATATATATATATATATATATATATATATATATATATATATATATATATATATATATATATATATATATATATATATATATATATATATATATATATATATATATATATATATATATATATATATATATATATATATATATATATATATATATATATATATATATATATATATATATATATATATATATATATATATATATATATATATATATATATATATATATATATATATATATATATATATATATATATATATATATATATATATATATATATATATATATATATATATATATATATATATATATATATATATATATATATATATATATATATATATATATATATATATATATATATATATATATATATATATATATATATATATATATATATATATATATATATATATATATATATATATATATATATATATATATATATATATATATATATATATATATATATATATATATATATATATATATATATATATATATATATATATATATATATATATATATATATATATATATATATATATATATATATATATATATATATATATATATATATATATATATATATATATATATATATATATATATTCATATTAGTTAAAACATCGAATAAACGAGAATCGATTAAGGATCGGTTTTGATGTAAAACGATTCTCAAATCAAAAAATCGATTTATAAAAATAATTTCTCTTTTCTTTGGGTTCAGTGCTGTACTCATTTACGTTGCAATAAGTGCTCATTTCGCTGTCCATATTATTCTGTATTGTTGAGATATTACCATCTCGACAAAAGCTATCCCTTCGGTTACGTCTGACAGCCGAACATAGACGGAAATACCCAAATGGTACAGTACAATTCAAAGAAATCTCTAGCAGCTGTTTTTCACGTGAACGCCTTGGGAAGGTGGAATAAAAAGTTTCAAATTACACTACTTTTTTGAGAATAAACTTTTTTCAATTTTTTTTTTCAATTTTTTTTTCATCGATTCTGGAGCTTAGGGAATCAATTTCCGATTTCGAGAATCGATGTCATCACTAATATATATAGGCCCATATATTTATTTATTTATTTTATCTTCTGTAAATTGATTAATACATTTTAGCCTACAATCATAACTAAGTCTTTGAAATGTTTTACATAATTTCAATTCGTATTTAATTTTAAATCAACAACTTTATGATCATAAGACCACTAAACTCCATTTGATGCACAAATTTGTGTTGCAAAAACAATTCTGATATTTTTGGAACATATATTTTCTAATGATAGGCCTTCTAATCACAAAACATCATTTCAGTGGGCTTGTCACTATGTATAATGAATTCACCCTACATAACAATTGGTTTTTCCTAATTTTCCCATGTTTGGGCTTGATGTTATGTCAACATCTTTTATTGTACAAAGCTGTTATATATTGTGTAAATATTCATATATGGATGGATGATAGATGTGTGTGTGTGTGTGTGTGTGTGTGTGTATGTATGAATGTATTTATGTATGTATGTATGTATCATGTATGTATCTAGGTATGCCACGGGCAGTTAGTGATTTTTTAAGGGGTTAGGATCTTGGGAGATGATGATTGCAAAGCAAGTGCTTATCTGCGTGTAAAGAAGGTGCAAAAGCCCCGCCTCACAGAGGATTTTCTGAATTTTGGAACTTCTTCATGTGATTTTTTTTCTGGTGTATATACGAGCATTTTGTGCTCGTATTGAATGTTGCATTATATAAATATGTTCTAGTTCGTCTTGAAATGACAAAAGAAATTATGTTCAACAATGTAGGCCTAATCGTAATTGACATATTCTTGTATTTATATTCATCGTATCTACGTTTCTTGTTATATTATTTCTATTGTTCTTCTTGTGATATAAGTGGATGGTCTAATAATCGAAATGTTTGTTTTTATGCATATTTTACAAGCTTTACACTTCACACTGAGGTCTATAGACGGTTATATTGCTTTGGTAAATGTCACATTTTCGTGTTCTTCGTTTTACTTGCTATTGTTATTTGTTCCATGTGTTATTGTATACAGACCCAAATTGTTATTAGAACACAAGGAGTCATTAACAGATATGTATAATGGAATTTGCTGGAAAAAAGCGTAACTTATACAATTACTTGCATAAACTAATTGGTAGAATAATTTTCAAATTAGAAAATGACCAATCAATCATGATTGAAGCTGATGGTTTCATAATTTTCATGGTTTGTCTTGGCCTTGTGAATATGCCATACAATATGAAAGAATATATATTTTTTTTCAGAGTGATTTCACATATAGAAATATATATATATATATATATATATATATATATATATATATATATATATATATATATATATATATATAATATCTCAAACCCAGATAACCAATTAAATTGGGCCAGGGGGTGTTTCCACCAGTTTTTCTAGGGCAGACTTCTCATATCAATCGGTTCCTGCCAGTTCCGACTTCTTCCTCCTCTTCTTCACTACTGCTAGGCCTATCCTTTATTTCTTCTTCTCTTCCTATGAGTTCCCTCCATCGTTCTCTATTCTCCCACCATCTCTCGTCTTCCACTTCTTCCCATTTTTCTCCTCGGTTGACTACCCCTAACTTGACTCCCTCCTGCCACCTTTCTCTTGGTCTTCCAACTTTTCTCTTAGCTCCATTGTTTTCTGCTATCTCAAACATTGCTTGGGTATTCTCTCCTTTTCCATTCTCCGCATATGCCCGTACCACCTAAGTCTCTCCCTTTCCAATTTAAATGATAACCTTTCCACTCCTACTTCCTTACTTATATTACTGCTTCTCTTCTTCTCCAACTTTGACACTCCTGCTATGCTCCTTACAAACTTCATTTCTGCTGCCTCCACTTTCTTTTCTTCTCTCCAGTTGATTGACCATGTAGCTGCTCTATATGTCAAGATAGGCAAGTAGTACCCATTATAAATGAGTATCTTCCCACTCCTTGGAAAATCTTGGTTCCAAATCAGCTTCCTTACTTTTTGAAATAGCCCGTCTGCCTTGGCTATTCTCTTATTCACTTCTAGCTCTACTTTTGCCGTATTACTGACAATACTTTCCAAGTATGAGAACTCTTCTACTTCTTTCAGTTCTTGACCTTGCAGCTGTACTTTTTCTTCAATCTTTCTCTTCTCTCTGCTCACCACCATTGTTTTGCTCTTTTCCACGCTAATTCTCATCCCAAACTCCTCTGTCATTTCTTCCCATCTTTCTACTTTCTCTTGCACCTCGTCTCTACTGTCTCCCCATAACAAGATATCATCAGCATATATCATTGTCTTTGACCCTGGGCCTTCCTTCTTTGGTTCCACTTTTCTGATCATCTCATCCATCACCATTACAAACAACATAGGTGATAGCACACTGCCCTGCCTAACTCCACTCCTTACCTCAAACCACTCCGTCCTGCCTCCATTTGTTTGCACTGAAGCCTTGCATTCTCGATATAAACTTTTCACACGGTCTATCATCCCCACATGTATGCGCTTTGCCCTGACACTCTCCCACACCCTTTCTCTGGGAAGATGGTCGTATGCTTTCTCCAAATCTAGAAAAGCCTACCGGCACAGTAGCTGAGTGGTTAGCGCACTTGCTTCGTGTGACCCGGGAGGTGAAGGGACATATCGGATCTGGTTCGATCCCCGCCACCGTCCATCTTTACAGGGGTTTTTCGTGGTTTCCCTCTGTAGTCTAGGCTAATGCCGGGATGGTTCCTACAATATAGGCCACGACCGCTTCCTTCCCATTACCTAATAAACCTTTATCTCATCATCCCATCATCTCATTAATCATTCATCCGACGTTAATAGATCTCAGTCATCATTACAGTGCATCGTTAAAACCCAATATAGAAAAAAAAAATCTAGAAAAGCCATGTACACTCTTCTTCCCTCCTCCCACCTTGTTTCTAACAGTTGTCTGACAGCAAATATCAAATCTACTGTTGATTGGCCTGTTCTGAACCCATAGTGCTCTTTCCTTAACATGTGTTCCACTAGCACTCGCATCCTTTCAATAATTCGTTCATACAGCTTGGCTGCCTGGCTCATCAGCGTCACTCCTCTGTAATTCTTACTTCTTTTTCTGTCTCCTTTCTTGAATATCACTGTTAAAACCCCTTTCACCTAATCTTCCGGCACTTTTCTGTTGCCATGCTGCCGCCATCACACGAAACACCCACTCTGCCTCCCACTGCCTTCATCATATCTACCACGATCTCATCTGCTTCTGCTGCTTTACCATTCTTCATCTTTTTTGATGAAAAAAGCCTGTGCTACCTCCTCTCTTGACACCATCTCCACACAGTCCTCTCCTTCCATCTCTGCTTCCTCCACTTCTTCTACCCGTGTATGTTTTGCATTCAATAGCTCTTCGAAATGTTCTTTCCACATTCTCTTCATTTCTCTGGGTTCTCGAATCAGTTTATTAATCTTATCATACATGATCTTCTGCTCCTCTTTGTCTCTCCTCTTTTCTTTCATAATTCCATACAACATTTTCTAATCTCCCTGCCCATCTTTCTCCAGCTTCTTGACAAGCTCTACCATTGTCCTCTTCTTCTCCTTCTCGATTATGCTCCTAACCTCTCTCTTCCTCTCTAAGTACTTCAATATATTTCTTGCCGATCTATCTTTCTCCTTCCTAGTCCAAGTTTCCTGTTTTTGTTTAACTGCACACCTCACCTCCTCGCTCCACCATGCCGTCTCCTTTGCCTTTCCCTTCCCACTTGACCTTCCTCACACTTCGTTTGTTACTTGTACCATTACTTCTTTGAATTCTCTCCATTCTTCTTCTACATCCCTTATTTCACCTCTTGGTACTCTCACCTTGATCAATTTTTGAAACTCCCTTTTCACACTCACTTCTTGCAGTCTCCATATTTTCGATTTGGCTTGCTTTCTCCCTGCTTTTATTCTGACATGCTCTTTTTTCCACTCCTGTCCGCCTCTTATTGTAGCCACTATGAGTCGGTGGTCCCCATCCAATGCCACTGTTGGGTTCACAGCTGTATCACTCACCCATCTTCTTACCTCCCTACTCGCTATAATGTAGTCGATCACCGTTTTCTTTTCTCCATCCCAGCTGACTCGTGTTATCTTCTTCGCTCCTTTTTCAAACAGTGTGTTACATATGGTCAATTCATTTCTTACACACATTTCTATCAAATTAATTCCGTCTTGATCTCTACTCCCGTATCCAAACTTACCCAATACCCCTTCGTAGCCTTTCCACTCCTTTCCCACTTTCGCATTCAAGTCCCCTATAATTAGCACTCTTTCTGCCGTGATGGTATTTTCTAGTTCTTTCAGGAAATTTTCCTTCTCTGCCATCGGTCTTCCCGTTTGAGGAACACACACTTGGATAATCTCAGTTGTCTTCTTTTCCATCTGCACCGTCATCTTCATTATCCTATCGTTTGTGTTTTCCACGCTGATTACTTCTTATTTCATCTTCTCACTTACAATAATTCCTACTCCGTTTCTTCCTTCTGTTCCTCCTGACCACCACAGTTTATATCCTTCTCTGAGCTCCTTCGTCCCTTTTCCCTTCCACTTAGTCTCACTTGGACCTAAAACCTCCAGTTTCTGATCTTTCATCATGTAGATTAATTCCTCTATTTTTCCATTTAGCGTCATAATGTTGAGTGTACCCACTCTGGTCTCTTTCTCTCTTGGTATTTTTAGCTTTTGCCTTCTATATTCTTCTCCTCTAGGCCTACTCTTCCTCTTTGCTTTATTCTCTGCTTTATTGCTCTTTTCTTTCTTCTCCCCCTCTTCATCTTCCTCCCCCTCCCTCTGATCGCTTCTCTGCATTTCATCGCTTCACTTTCCACCTCTGTGTGGCCCAAAAATTTTTCCATATGTCTCTTTCATGATTAATTTTCCTGCCTTGTGAAGCCGTTCTCAATTTTTGCCCAATCATCGCATCTCTCTCTCCTCGTTCGACACCATACCAAGGAATGTTGTCCATGTTGATGAACTGAACCCCCAATCTTCTAGCTAAATTCCTTAGTGCTGTGTTCAGTAGCTTTCCTGTCATGCTCTGTAGCCCGCATACACTTATTTGAACGCCTGGCCCAAAGACTAATCTTGTTCCCTTGAACAATTCCTCCATCTCATCCATCACCTCTTCCCTGTTTTTTCCCTCTCGAACTTCTATATTTCCGGCACCAAGTACCACATTTGTGTATTTCTCCGTGCTACTGTTACCATACATCTCTCCATTCAGTAGAGTCCATTCAGTAGACTTACTCTGATTCCCGTGAGTATTCTCGCTCTATTATAGCCATCACAACAAAATTGCGATAAAGACAAATATATATATATATATATATTTATATATTTATTAACAAAATGAACAATTATGGTACATCATCTGATGCAAAATACGTTTGCCGAAAATGCTGACGAGTCAAATTTTATAATAACAAAGGTGAAATGATCACTTGTATGTAACAGTAACACTTGATATTTTTGCCTCACAGTGTACCGCTACTTTCAAATAACACGTAACATATTGTGAATGTTCATTATGGATCAACATCATTTTAGAAGATACTTCTCT
This sequence comes from Brachyptera risi, assembly GCA_964007535.1. Lineage (NCBI taxonomy): Eukaryota > Metazoa > Arthropoda > Insecta > Plecoptera > Taeniopterygidae > Brachyptera > Brachyptera risi. The sequence continues at coordinate 70,342,752 of OZ023327.1, read as the reverse complement.
GTATGGTACGAAGCAGTTTCTGAACTTTTCAAATACTTTTCAACTGTATCAACTTTTCTCTATAACATGTTCATCCAAAAAGTCACTGCAATAGTTCATACGTTACGTTGACACTGAAAATGTTGAGCTGTGGGTAGTTCCCTTGAAAGAATTATGAATAAATCTTTTTGCAAGTAGTGGTAATGCTCATCATCTCATTGAACTTGATTGATCTAAAATTGTTTCAATAATATACACGGATCACCAATCGGTAATGAAAGACATTCATGACAATGAGTCCAACAAACGACAGGTGATCATGCATCGCAAGTCCACAATAAATCCAATGACGATTGGAGCACCAGATATATTGGTTTGCCCACACACAATGCCACTAACTCCCAAGCCAGTTGAAGCTGTCAGACAGGAGCTGCAAATGTGAATTGCAGTGGCTCATATCGGATATGCGGGATGAGGTAAAGATATCAAGCCGAGTTACCTGTCTTCTTACCTATTCTCAACTGTAATATAGGCGCTAGATGACCTCGCTGTCGATGCGCCTTAAAA
>OZ023327.1:70247206-70339706 GCA_964007535.1 Brachyptera risi | reverse complement strand
TATATATATATATATATATATATATATATGTATATATATATATAACTATATATATATATATATATATATATATATATATATATATATATATATATATATACCGTATAATTATATATTAAACAAATAAGTTGGGACCGGCACATGCAGTGCAGTGGTTGTATTGTATTGTATTCAGTCTTTATTGTTCCAATAATGTATAATATAGTAATATATGACAGTTGTCAGGTTATAATATAATAATAAATATACAATTAATGTCACAATTAGGCAGGGTTCACACTCGAAAAGGTGATCTTCCACCCAAACCCTTCTATAAAACTAGTGAAAATAATAACAATAGGATAAAATAATAATAATATGGAGATCAAATAATGGTAACAATAGTTGTGATTGAAAATAATGGAAAAGTGAAATGAGGTTGGTAATAAATAATAATACAGATTCATAGTAGTAAGTAGAATAGGTTATGATAGTTAAGTATAGGTGGAGAGGAATTCTTGGAGGCTGTGAAAGGCATTCAAGAGGAGGAAGGATTTAAGGGATGATTTGAATAAAAGGAATGTAGGAGACGACTTAATGTGACTTGGGAGGTTGTTGTAGATGATGGAGCAGAGATGTTTGGGACTTTTGGTGGTGAGAGCAAGGTTGTGGGGAGGGATGAAGATGTTGAGGTTGGAACTGGTGGAGTAGGAGTGAACTGATGAGCTTATGGGGAATTGCTCGGGGTAGAGACGTACATATGTGGCTGCTTCTTGGATAAGAGTGGATGGTAGGGTCAGGATACGAAGGGATGTGAAGTATGGTTTAGAGGATTCGAGGCGCGGCAACGCGCTCGCTTCATGTGATCCGGTAGGTGAGAGGAAAATAAAGGATTAGAACACAAAATTCGAAAAGTACAAAATGCCTGTGTCAGATTTATCTTCAAAACTGATATAAAAGACCAGATCTCACCACTGCTTATCAAACTTGGTTGCCTAAACATGGCAAACAGGAGAACCTTACATATGGCTATTTTCTTGCACAAACTATTAGCTTCTAAATCTCCTCCACAATTATTTAATAAGCTATAATACTCACCAAAAATCTTTATGGATACAACACTCGCCAAAAGGATAATTTAGTGTACAACCACCACAACTCTATAACCTCCTCATCTTTCTCTATACTAGGACCTAGAACATGGAATGTACTGTACTACCGAACAATATGAAATCCATCAAATCATTGGGACTTTTTAAAGCAGAGTATAAACGCTTCTTACGGTCTGACCAAGAGAATAATATAGTCCTGAAATCCAAATGCACACGACAAACTCACACCATAACTGGACTATTTTTATCATTATTGTCTGTACTATAATATTTGCAATTATAATCAAAAAGTCCACAAATCCAGGCGAATTTTTTCCAATGTTATCAGACTAGAGTGCTGAGTGTCTCATATAATCTAAATGATTAGATTATTAATAATACTCACCATGTTAAGTAATCATAACTAAATTACATGTGGAGTAAATTGTCAATTTATAATCACATTATATTATTAATACTGGTAGTTAATATTTCTAATATATGCAATATCACATCTGATCTATTTGAATGCTACGTGCTATGCTACGATTATCATACTCACTAGGCTGTGTCAATTGTTTATACCCTAACTACATGTTAATTGAATTGTTAATTTATTCTTATATCATTATATCAATAAGCCTGTATTTGATATCTCTAATATCTGAAATAGTATTATAGTCAACTAAAATGTTCTATATAGGGTATTATTACAACTATTCTCAAGAATCAATATTAATTAGTTTTAATTTTAATTACTTACTAGGCCTATTATTGTTAGGTTAGGTGGAAGAACGGTGCATTGACCGAACCTCGCCCTTTTGGCAAACAAATAAAGACGCTTCTATTCTATTCTATTCTAAATGATTTTGAACTAGGAAGAGTTTTTTGGGTTGGGTGCAATAGTTTTTTTAATTGGAATAAGAGTCCATATCATAAGGCTTGGGTTTTTGTCAAGCTCATTCAAGTATCAATTATTTCAAAATCATGGATGAACAAAAATGATTAGTTACTCTCTTTTATGGATGCTCTATTAATTATTGTCAACTCAACACATACAGTTATCAACCATTTCATGCTAATTTTTCTAATTAGCTTAGACCTATTTTTCAGTTTGCTAGACTAATTGGAAAAGTAATAATTATATTGTTATCAGTTTCAACAATGCTGATAATAATGTAGTTCAGCACGAGAAACCAAGGTCTGGTGATAGAGAACGAAAATGACCTCTCATGTTTCTGACCGTATTTTATAAACCTTGACGAGCCCGGCCAACCAATCAAAACATGACCTACGCGCACGAGCACTAAGAGTTGCGAGAAATGCAGCTGTTGCTGTTGACCAGCTGATCAGAGCTTTATTTTAGTATTACCACAATTGTTATCCTATAGTTTTTGTACATTTCTTTGATGGACAAGTGCTATGTAATTATGAATCGGTATGGTTTATTGTTTTAATTTATCGGGAGATTGACTGCAGGCTGATCCGAGCTGTTTTGGCGACTGTGATGACAGGGGAAGAAGAAAGAGACATCAGCAGGTAAGTACTGCTAGGGGCTTGTGATAGGTTATCGTAAAGGCGGGCAGTAACATGAATGTTTAGACTGTAATTATCATTGTCAACGTATTGTTTTTTTTAAATCAGTGCTAGAAATAAGATTCAAGGTTATAGTTGTCCAGCTAAAATGAGTTCGCTAATTCGTGAATTGCAGAACCAATTGTTTATCACCAAGGTGTCCTATGTTACTTTCTTGAGTTTGTTACCATGGTAATAATAAGATAAGTAGAGAAATCTGGCTAAGCAGTAGGCCTATAACATTCATATTATTACAATATTATCATTTTTTATTGTTGTATTATTAGTGTATCAATAATTGTATATATATATATGTATGTAAATAGCTTACTGCTAATGAAGATATATATTACATATATATAAATATATATATATATATATATATATATATATATATATATATATATATATATATATATATATATATATATATATGCACACAATGCATTTTACAATACGAGAACTGGTTCACCAGACTAATGGAACACAGATACAGTTAGTTTTCACGATGACATTTAATTGTAAAACCAAGGGAAGCCTCAAGAAACAGAAATTGAATTACAAATATAGGTCCTACGGCCGAGGTAGGCAGTCTGCCTAGCGGTTACCTAGCGACCTCACCTGGCCGAGTCTGACTTGAGAGTGCCAGGGCGAACTAATTTCGGGGTGGGTAGGAACTATCCTATGATAATAATAATAATGATAATAATAAAATATCCCAGTACTTTATTTATAAGTGGAAACAAATGACATGATAATACATGATAGAAGTAGACACTATGAAAAAGCAATATTCAGCGTGTGATCAGACCAAGGTAGATTCACAGTGTCTGTTCTACCATATAACTCATATAAACTAATTGATCAATTAAATATTCATTTAGAGGTAGACAAAGGAAAACATGTTACAAATAAGGAATCAAGGGGCCACAATGAAGGGGTAAAGAATTTGAATTGCCAACACACACACACATATATAATAAACATACCGGTACCAATATATATATATATATATATATATATATATATATATATATATATATATATATATATATTCATATATATATGTATGTATATATATATATATATATATATATATATATATATATATATATATATTTATATATATATATATATATATATATATATATATATATATATATATATATATATATATAAATATATATATATATATATATATATATATATATATCTATATATATATATATATATATATATATATATATATATATATATATATATATATATATATATATATATATATATATATATATATATATATATATATATATATATATATACAGTATACATATATAATATATATATATATATATATATATATATATATATATATATATATATATATATATATATATATATATATATATATATATATATATATATATATGTGTGTGTATATATATATAATGGTTTTGAAACTCTCTCGATGTAGTTATTGAGTATGATTATTGTTCATATTAATTATATATCAATATATTATTATTATTAATTAATTAATTATAGTCATATTTTAAATATTGAAATGTTTTATTCAATTCAACACGATGATAATAATACCCGAAACAATAATTATACTCAATATATATATATATATATATATATATATATATATATATATATATATATATATATATATATATATATATACATATATATATATATATATATATATATATATATATATATATATATATATATATATATATATATATATATATATATATATATATATATATATATATATACATATATATATATATATATATATTATATATATATATATATATATATATATATATATATATATATATGTATATATATATATTTACATATATACATATAGGCCTATATATATATATATATATATATATATATATATATATATATATATATATATATATATATATATACACTGGCGTCGGAACCGGGGGTGGGGAGGGGCATTGCACCCCTCCTTAACTTTTTCCCCAGGGGGGCAAGAAAAAGGTCTTGCAAGACTCAATTCGTCTCGTTATTTCCTGTTGAACTCCACTTTGTCAAAATTAGCTGTCATTTTTCTTTCACTTATATTTGTTCATCAACTTATCATAAATGAAAACATTATTAAATGTTAATAGACCTATAATTCTGTCACAACTCGATTCGAAAACTGCCGTGACACTGTGCCATATGTCACGGGCGAACAGGCACACTGGGGCCCGCTGCACTGAAACTAGGGATTAACTGATCAACATAAATCTTTTTCACGCATTTCACCTAATTCAACACTTAACCTATGGTTGTATTGTTTTGAGGCACAATGGATTGGAGATCGAAAATTTGTCTGTAGAAAACTCGAGAGGAAGATCCAGCTACCATGCAAGGAAAAATTTGTATTCAATTTATTTAAAATTAGGAAGTGAGTACTAATACTTTTTTTTTGTAAGGTTGTACGACGTCACATTTTAAAAAGCGCGAAACAAGTATTCGAAACGCCTCAAAACTATAAAACATCAAGTTGGATTATATGATAAGTCTCATCAAAATTTTTGCTTCTGTTTGAAGTGGGGGTGCGGACAAAAAAAAAACGTTATTGTTCAAACAGGTACGGTAGAATTACATGTATACAACCTAGCTGTTGGTGGGTTTTGTTGTACATTGAAAAAAAGACAAAGATTTTTATGTTCCCGACTACTATTGGTAAAAAATTTAAATAAAATATTAAGAGTTCTCCTATTACGTAGTCCGTACAGATCATACGCCATGGTATGATTACCGTAGTAACCTACTAGATTTTTACTATTTAAATTTTAAAATTTAATTTACTACTTAAATTGACTGTTCCATCATACATTTTGTTTCAAATAATGGGTAACATAATTAATTCAATATGTTTCAAAACTATGTGTTACCTCACCAATTTTGTTTATCATAAAAGATAAACATAAGCGCCCCCCACCAAACCTCGCCATTTTCTTTTAAATGTCAACTATGTAAGTAACTATATGTGTACCTAACTGTGTTGTGTTTTGAAAGAAATGATGACTTATTATTATTATAGAAAAGTACATTTCCAAAAATATTTATTGAAGTCAGAAAATCATGATCATGATGCAATATTTTCATTTAATTTGTAGTTTCAACCTGTTCAATGAATGTAGGTACCGGTATGCATGATTAGTAAGTAAATTTAAGTACTGTTTCTCTATTTAAAATTTCAATTTTTTGCTTTCATGCATCCTTTTCATGGTGAGAAAACTGTAACGTAAACGTTCAAGTAGTCTGTAACGTTTTCATGTGAGTAAACTGTAACGTAAACGTTCAAGTAGTCTGTAACGTTTCCATGTGAGTAAACTGTAACGTAAACGTTCAAGTAGTCTGTAACGTTTTCATGTGAGTAAACTGTAACGTAAACGTTCAAGTAGTCTGTAACGTTTTCATGGTGAGTAAACTGTAACGTAAACGTTCAAGTAGTCTGTAACGTTTTCATGTGAGTAAACTGTAACGTAAACGTTTCAAGTAGTCTGTAACGTTTTCATGTGAGTAAACTGTAACGTTGATGGTAACGAAATAGTAGAAATACTAAGAATAGAAATGGTAGAAAATAGTTGTACGCTTCATAGGTTTTGTTCACATTTGTTCAAAATGTCTGTGTACTCAAAAACAAACCTTGTTTTTGAAACTAGGCCTATTGAGACTACTCATTCACTGCATTGATTATGCAGCTCCAATTAATTATACCTGTTGATCTTTATTATGGATATTTTGATATAGAAAAGAAATCATATCATTCAGAACGGTTGAACTGATTTATGTGAAAATTCATAATGATCAAATCACTCGTTTGTTCAGATTCGAGGAGAAGTTAATTTATTTTGAATATTTTGTCCCCAATTTTACAAGTGGATTTTTCTCATAGGTTTTCACAAATTTTGTAATGGTCTATTTCAAAAGTAGTTAATAATAATAATAATCAATTTTATTTCATGACAAGCATATTACATACAAGTCCACTTGAACATAAACGTAGTAATCAAGCAAGTTAAAACATTGTTTATAAGTATAGAAATATGTCACAGAATAGTAAAATATAATAATAAAGACATTATAAATTGAAGCTATATAAGCTTAAGGTCATTAGTAGGTCAGGTCAAGCTCAGGTCATCAGTTGAAGTGATTTCTCCCCAAAACTATATACCATATAGTTTCAAGTTGGATAAAGTCCTGTTCACAAAAAGTTTCGTTTTGATCAATTAAATTATTAAACCATCCTACCTGTTCAACGTTGACAAAAAAAACTCACTTCTAGAAAGTGCCGAAGAGTCGCATTGAGGTCTTCTCTAAAAGGCTCACCTAATTATTTTTAATAAAGTATGGTGTGCATTTAGTGGTTACTTGTATTCAGAGTAACCTCATTGAAATTCTACTCATTCATACTAATAGCTAGCTGAGTAGGGATTTATCTGTTGACTTTAGTTGATTGTGAATATGTGCTTTTTTTGGCCTTATCATCAAAATTAATTCCTATTGTAATAATGTTTGCAGTTGTAAACATGTCATTTTAGTGATGTTCTTCATTTGACTTTCCAGTTGGGAAACATTCTAATTGTCTTGTTGTTTACCTTTCAGCCGAGCTGGTTACAACCCAGTGCTGCAGAATGGAGCCGCAACACATCCTTTTACACAAGAGGCATTCAATCAATTGTACCAGTACAAAAAGCCAGGTGAGCTGTATACACAAATAACTAAGCCACGTGGTGAAATGTTCTATCAATTATGATGATTATTCATGAAGTTCTTTTGAGGAATTCATGTTAAATACCTATACCAAGTTAAAACTGCATGCAGTGTCTCTTTAATTTCAAATTACTTGAATTGATTCCCTCATTTCTTTTATATATTTTTTAAATTTCTTTTGGCGCTAATAACCTTGTCGTTGAAGCGCTGTAAAACAACACAATTCAATTCAATTCTTACTTACTAATTACTTTATCTCAATTGTATCTTCTTGTGGCTTATTGTATCTGTATTGTGTTTCAATTTTTTTACAGTAAAATGGCAATAAAATTCAATATTTTTGCTTCTGTTATAAGGACATGGACATATTATTTATTCCATGCTCTCTTTAAATGAATAAAATAATAAAAATGCTCAAATTCATCTGACAATTCTCACGTTTCCAAATTGTTGAACTTAATTGTGTTCAAATGGACACGTGCAGTGGGTTTAGATTGTGAGCAGGGATTGAAAGGAGTAGAATGCTGGGTGAACATAAAATATTCTAGCCTATACGTACTAAACGCTGAAAAATACTTATATTTTACTCAGTGCGGACAACCTCATTAATTTCGGTTGCAATTTAGTTTTCAGTGTAAATATGAGCATAAAAAGACGGCCAAGAATAGAATGTTAAACTACCGTAGGCCTACCTAGAAAAATTCCAAGCTTGGTACATTTTTTTTTACATTGTATTCTTTTATTGCTGTGCCAGTGCCTACTTAAGAAAACAGTGCTCAAGATGGTGTAAATGACAAATCACACACATACACAATATCATTCTTTCCCATTATTTTTCAATCTATAATCTGCAGTCAAGCTATATGAAATATAAGAATACCAGCAGGTTTATCTCGTCGCCAATCATGCAAACCCTACTTCATCTCTCTCGGCATCCTCACACTTCACTCGACCCCAATTCAAGCAGCAGCAATCTATGTCCGCCTGCACCCCGAAACATTCCTCCTGAACTCGTCAGTTCACTCCAGACTCCACCAGAACAAAACTCAACATCTTCATCCCTCCTCATAATTACACCCTATCAACTAAATGGCCACAACGTCTATGCCCCACTCTTTTCAACAAGCTCCCGCCCTCGATCAAGTCCTTCCCCTCAATCAGCTCTTCTTTCAAATCATCTCTTAAGAAATTCCACTCTGCCAACCCCTTCTATAGTGTAAATGAATACCTCTCTTACATCCCATAGAAACATATTCTATCAGTTGCAACTATTTATATTCTATTTATGTTCCATGTACTGTATTTCATAGAATGTTGATTTATCAATTGGCCTATATTTGTGTTATGTATGAATCAAAAAAGGTCAATAAAAACTAAACTAAACTAAACTGAACAGACACAAGACATTTTAGTTTGATTCCAAGTTTGCTGTGGCAAGAAATTCCTAGTTAGAAATGTTGTTTCTTACTTATTCTTGGATTATTTTAAACTGAAAGTATCTTATTTGTATCTCAACAGCTACTAAGCACCGACTTCGGGAGTGCATCAAATGTTCGCCAATCGACACACTTCTTCACCTCTTCCCCATTCTTGTGTGGCTACCAAGCTATCAGTGGAGATCCGACTTCTCGCATGATCTCATTTCAGGTGTTACTGTTGCTATCATGCACATTCCTCAAGGTGAGTTTCTAATTCACAGCAACACTCAAATGTGAGGTCAATGCCAGAATTGATATGTTTTTGTATTGAAATTATCAACAGCTTATTAGTTTGCTCGATATGAACTCAAGTCATTTGCTCAGTTAGGTGAGATAAGGGATGTGGAAAGGGTGCAAAGGATTGCAGTTATAAGGGTTACAGGTAGGGTTAGGAGGTGGAAATGGGGGGAGAATGAAAGGGGGGAGAGGGTGAGAATATTGGAGAGTCCATCTGAGATGATCCGAGACTTGGGATGGCGGGAATTGGAAATACGGAGAAAGGAGGATCGGATCTGTAATTTCTTCAGGGTAATGGAAGGGGAAGGGGGCTGGGGAGAGTTGAATAGGTTGATTGAAAGGAATGAGTCAGGGTATGGGGGTAGGCAAAGTCATGATAGAGTAGTAGTTATAAAGGGGGCTAGATTAGATGTCGGTAAGTTCTCTTTCTTGAATAGGACAGGTAGGGATTGGAATGGGCTTAGTAGAAGTATACTTGAGGAGGATGAAATAGGGTTGAAGCTATTCCGTCAGAAGGTTAGGGAGGCGATAGGATAGGATCGATAGGGAACTTGCCACCGCGCATTTATGTGCAACTGCAAGAGTTAATAATATATATACTATAATATATATATATATACATATAAAGTACAAGTATGTATTTTACCATATTTGTGTATTGGCAATTGTGGCATAAAATTAGTTACTAGGCCTTAATTATTTTGTCACTAACAAAATGAAACAAAAATTAAATTGATGTTCTATAAAGTACGATTATGAGAGTTCATGACATGAATGGTTGCATTCCTGGTTTTCTATCTCTAAGGCGAGCACGCAAACTAAAACGAAATCAATCGTTTGTGTGACACTCGCACGCGATTTCGTATCAACGTAAAAATTTGTCTTTTTGTAGGAGAAAACAAAACCAAACATGGGCTTATTTGATATTTTGGAAACTATGATTGTTAGACGATATGACATGAAAGCGTACACTCCTGCTGTGTCCTAACAAAATAATGTTTTATTGAAGATTTATGTTTATTTTCAACTGTAGTTTATTTCAGTGAAAACTGTCTGTTACTTTCAGGAATGGCATACGCATTGTTGGGTGGAGTTGCACCGGTAGTTGGTATCTACATGGCTTTCTTCCCCGTACTTCTGTATGTATTAATGGGCACGTCAAGGCATATATCAATGGGTAAGTTTGTATGCTGAAAATGGTCACCATTTCTGCAATTGTAAAACAGGTTCATTTAATTTGTCTTTTTTGTGTGGATTTTGGGTTCCGTAATTTTGAAGATTTAAAATTTTAAAATTAACTCCCAAGATTCAGCATGTACAGGATCACATGTGCTGTAAATGACTGGAGTGTTGGTATCAATGATTAGTACCGGTATGTAGGCAAGTGTAGAGTCCAAGTCAGTGTAATAGCTGACCTAGGGTATTGAGTTAATAGCTTATAGCACCAACTCAATACCTGTAATGGTTTGTAGGAATTGTCCTACCAAGATTGACAATACACTTCCAGTACTCAAAGATTACACTGTACTATATTTATTATCACTGTAACAAGTTAAATACAGAGACCCACCACCTTGTTCGAACAGTCTTTGTAGAATCGTCTAGAACTCTAGAATGCAACTGCCGATACTTATTTTAAATGGCCAGTCATGTATAATGCCATCATTGTATCATCAAAGTCCCTAACATTACAATGCCTATGATAAATTAATTTGAATCAACAATAATCCGAGTATGTCTGGGGTTGCTATTATTATGACATATTTATGCGGGACATCTAGTTCATTGAGAGCCAAGTATAGAACAACAAGCCCATGCAGCGGCTACCTTTTCACATTTTTAGTGCTCAATGACTAAGAGAGAATGGAGTAGTGATACCGTACTAAATAATGTGAGAAGAAATGCATTAAAAATAAAAAATTCTTGATATTCAATTATGATTAAATAAACTAAAGATAACTCACAGCCCTTCATTTTGATATAATTCAAGAAAGGTCATATGAACAGGTTCCACAATATTGTTGTGTGTGATGAAACACTCTAAAACTATTACCGGGTAATCTTAAAGCATTTATAAATCATTTCGAATGCAATGATACTTTCAAGAGTGTAGCCTGTTTGAATTTATCATTAGCGCAATGTGAAACTACGAATAGATCATGAATCACGCGACCAAACAGGACAAAAGTATCCCGCTTGGTGTCTCAGCAGGACGCGGGACTGTCCTGCCAGAATCAGGACGAATGGCAACCCTTTACATGACCGTCAGTCAGCTCTGTAGCAAGGGTCACTGGGATGATGAGATGATACGATAGATAGTAATATAATGACAAAAAGAAGAATGAAGAACTGAAATAATGGTTCAGTATATATTAAACATCGTTAGATACAGAAGGGAAGCAAATTATGAACAAACGCCCCTATTACATTTCTCTGCTTTCAATTGAAAAAAGATCGCCTTGTTGAGTGTCACACCAAGTAAACCAGTTATACTCACCAGTAGTGCCTAACTGTATCATATTAGGGGGCTAGTCGTACTTCTGATGCTACCGATAATAATAACTGATGCTAAACGATGACTGATGACAACCGTTGCGGTTTGTTGTCTTTCTGGCTGCGGTGGAAACTGAGGTCTTGTTGGCAGTGGATTTCAGATTTGCATCAGTTCATGGGTTTCTAGTCATCATTCGTCTATTATCTACTTATTTCTACCATAGATATATATTACCGAGATACGTTACTCAACGTTGAGAAGGCGTACATATTTGTGTCTCAGCAGTAGCTACACACCGCTTTATAAACCGGGAAGTTTCCGCCATATTTGACATATATTAGTGATAATAGTGATGCCTTGCTTAGATTCTATTTTTAAATGTCCAATATGGCTACCGAGATTGGAACGAGCATATGTTATTAAGTAGCGTATCTTGGTAAGGTAATATATATCTATGTTTCTACCTCCAAATATTATAGCTGTTGGTGAGATCCTTAAGGAAACAGTTATCATCAACATCATCATTCTCACATTTCTGAGCTTTTTTATTTACCTACTATTGTAAGAGTTGAAGATATGTATGAACACTAAATGAACGTAATCTTTTCAGGGACATTTGCAGTGGTGTGCATGATGACTAGTAATTCAGTCATATTGTACTCAGACCCAATATTTTCTCGTAATTCGACAGACCCAATTGTTTCGTTAAGTAACTCCACCGTTCCTGGCTACACTCCAATTCAGGTGGCTACTGCCGTCTGTTTCATTGTTGGAATATGGCAGGTAGGCTTGGGCCAAGGTTATTAGAATACTTACTAGACTAAGGGATGTTCATCTTATGAACGAGACGAGTGACGTCAAATAGTCGCTATAAATACAGTGAAACCTCTATGCATCGTTCCCAGATCTATCGTTTTCCTGGATGTATCATTCATTTTCTCTAGCCCTACTCTCATATAATCAATGTTGAATTTTCTTGATGGATAGTTTCATTTTACTGGTCCCTTGAAAAATGATGGATAGAGGTTTCACTGTATCACAAATTGGAACGCACTTTGACTAACTCATTTAGTCACCAAAAATTCCTGAGCAAATATTTTAATAATGTTTGACATAAATAACCAGTGGCTGACAGCCCTGACACCAGCCATCACAAAGTCTGATCTAGATTTACCTACTTACTAATATTCTACAGGGCCTACTTACATTGGACGTGGGTTTCAGTAAAATTAATTGAATGGCATTGTAATGTGTTCAAATAAATTGAATAATATAGGCATACTTTACAATTATTCTACTGTGACCACATGGTAGTGTCTCCATAATATATGTACTACTAGATTTATTTGTATTTTAGATTAGTCTTCAACCACTAGTTTTTGGTGCGCCATCGTACTGTACTAATGAAATAATTGACAGTGGATAATTAAATGATTATTAATAATAATACTTTGAAGAGTAAAACTGTAATCGTTGTAATTCTATTCGTGGTAAATTCAATGTAGGCGTATTTAATGATTTGAAAAAGAATAGAATGATAACAACAATCAATGTCAAATCACCAATCAAGTCTTCATAATTTGAAAGTTAGAACTTTTTCAAATAATGTATCAGTTAGCTAATTATGTATGTCTACGTTAAATTTAAGTTTTATACATGTCTTAGTGGTGTGCAGTGACATTTTGGAAAGGAATGCAAACGTATGTTGGGGGTGGAGCCTGAGGCACCAGAGGAAAATTTCATCTTCCCCCTTCATTCTTATTTTTCATTATATTATCAAATTTGTATATATTCAGTTATTTTATTTCATTTATTATTCATCAGTTCCACTATCACCCTTTCAAAATATTGTTCTATCATCTTTTATTTTAATTGCAAATTCATATATCATTAATTAATTAATTATTGTATCATTATTCTGTGTCCTCCTGGCAACTGCATATTAGCAGCGGAATTTTTCTATTTTGATAAAAAGTTTGTATCTTAGCCAAATGAATATCTTTGCTGATCTGACAATCATTTTCAATTAGGTTGTGCTTGGAGTGTGCCAGCTTGGGATTGTGAGTGTTCTGCTCTCAGAGACGCTGGTCAGTGGCTTCACCACTGGCGCTGCAATCCATGTTGCTACATCACAGGTGAAAAACTTGCTCGGGGTGCAGGTTGGAAGACACACTGGACCGCTGAAAATTCTATATGTAAGTCTCTTATTATACAAGTATTATAGACATTTCAAATTTGACACAAATGTAATAATTTCACAGCAATGATTGACAATTTGAGATGAGATGAGCCCAAAGTTGTTGGAATACTTATGAGATTGTGTCTCGAAAAGTGGAAGGTTCGCTTATTTTGTGAGCGAGCTGCTTGATGTCAGGTGGTGGCCAAAATGATGCTGATTTGAATTCACTGTCATCAACTAATCAAACCAACAACAAATCACTGATCAGCATTTTAATTGCTACACTGAACCAATATCCAATAGCCTCAACACTATCTGGTGTCAAGCATACACGCATATATATATATATATATATATATATATATATATATATATATATATATATATATATATATATATATATATATATATATATATATATATATATATATATATATATTTCATGATTCTCTTTTCTAGTTTAATTTGCATTTTGTCATATACTGTACCTACAGTACAAGTGTTTGATTCTCCATTTTTCTTGAGTTTATAATTTCTATAATATTCAGTTTTCATTTTGAAGCTTGTTTCAATTTGATCCAATTTCATTATGATTTTTCTTCATGTTTCAATATAAAAATGATGGATATTTGCAAGTACTTCCAACTCTTTCTTTTAACTCTCCTTCTCTTTTTATTATTCTTATTATTCATCCAATATGATTTCTATATCAGTTTTTGTATTTTTTTTAATAACCTGGTTTTCTGTTTTCAGTTTGACTTGTTTCTCATTCGTTTTCTCTCATGTTTTAATTTTGAATTGATATATATTTGAGTTGAACAATCGTTGTCGTCAATAACAAAGTTGTTGGGTGTTTTTTATGTATTCACCTTCATGTGGATTTTAGGAATCACTTCATTACCTAATTCTTCACATTATTGTTTGTTTCAGACTTTTATTGATATTTTCGAAAACATTACAAATGCAAATCTTTTGGCCGTTGGAATATCTGCGGGTACGATGTTAATTCTGATTTTATATAATGAAGTGATCAAAGTAAGTAATTCACTTCGAAGGTACATGTATCTTATGGTATGTTAATAGCAATTTCAATTGGGGATAACATCGCACAACTGGTTTCTGGGCACCCCTTTTTTCATCGCAATCGCATAAAATTCTCAAACCAATTTTGCTCACGAAATCACCACTTTTTTAAATTAAAATATCGTCAGTTTCATATTTCACGTAATATAAAGCTATGCTTTGGATCAAAACTGTTTTGAGAAACTATTGTTTCATGCTCCTTCATGATCGTTCATCATAGGGTGTACTCGGGTAACTGTTAACTCGAGATCGCCACGTGGCTCGCTCCTATTGAAGCTCGGTTATTCCAAGATTGATTGACTACTTTTACGAGTTGAACACTTCGCTCTCTCTGATCGAAGTCAAGACACCCACAGTCATATGAAAGACACAACAGCTTGTATGTCTCATTAGTCAGCTACGTTCATTTTTCTGGCGCTTTTCTGTAGCCTAATATTTTATTTTCTTGATAAGTAACTCGGTTTAAACCTGCCTACACAATTGTGTGCCCAGTTGCTCAATCATACTACCCGATGTCATCCCTATTTGTGATCATCAATCACTCGTAAGGTACCAGTATGTATATATACATACATAGAATGTAAGATGTAAATTTACTTCTTAATTCATTAAATCCCAATACAACACCATAGTTATTTGCAATTGCGAGAATGATATTTTCAACTCTTGTGCCCAAAATAGGAGGTTGAAACTGTGAATATTGAGTAATAGTGTTTTTTATATTGGGTTTAATGACGCACTTTAATGATTACTGAGATGTATTGGCGTCGGATGAATGATTAATGAGATGATGGGATGATGAGATGAAGGTATTTCTGGTATTTGGAAGGTATTGGATGGGGGGTAATGGGAAGGATAGTAGGAAGGAAGTGGTCGTGGCCTATATTGTGGGAACCAACCCGGCATTAGCCTAGACTACAGAGGGAAACCACGAAAACCCCCTGTTAAGATGGACGGTAGCGGGGATCGAACCGTGTCCAATATGCCCACTGCCTCCCGGGTCACATGAAGCAAATGCGTTAACCACTCAACTACATGTGGCGGTAGTAATAGTGTACATGTGTTGTTGTTACAGCCCCGCGTTGCTCATAAGCTACCAATTCCATTTCCTATAGAGATGCTAGCAGTAGTCACTGGAAGTCTGGTTTCATATTTTGCAAACTTGGAAGCAGATTATGGTGTTACAGTGGTGGGAGATATTCCAACTGGGTAAGTGTTCTAGCCTCAATAGTTTGACTTTTTGATATTTACAATTTTAACACACTTCCGATTCAATACAGTATAGTATATGCAGGGAAGAAAACGGGATTAATTTTTGTGGAGCAAATTTCAATCCTAACTATAAATTGCATCACAGTGTGAATTATGCATCGCAGTTGAAACTTCAATGATAATACTTTTTTATGTTATAACTCTTTGCAATTTGAAGTGTTGTTTTGCACATTGCACTGTAAATTAAGGAAATGGGGTGGGGTGGGGGGGGGGGGGGTGTAGAAGTTGTTTATCGATAGATGGCCAGCTGACCAGATGTGGGCAGTATGTTGGGATTTGCCAGAAATGATTTTATAATAGTATATTAGTAGGGCTAGTGGCTAGTAGGGTTAGTAAATAAGGGCACTCAAAATTCTTTCTTTATAGCTTGAAATAACACAGGTAAAACTTTGATCGCAATGTAGCAACACAAATATTGATTTGCATCACAGAGAAAAATGTGATACTCGAATGCTTTAATCATTCAGACCCAAAATGATTATCGTATAAATGGGTAACTTCCAATGAGGGTCGTCTCTATAGGGAAAGACAAAGATGGTGACTGGCCGGAGATTCAAATTCGATGGACGTTATCGACGACGCCCATTTGTGACATCCTCTCAATGATGACATAATCTATTTCATTCACATTATTGGATGGAGTAATTTTCTCATTCATATACATATATCATTGTTATCAATGATGGATTAATTCACCGTTGTATTTGCTTGTAACAGTCATTTATCAAAATTAGCCTCCTTATCTAGAGAATCCATGTGTTCCAGAAATTTTGTGTTGTTCCCAAAACCGGTAGAATCGAATTGAAAGAGAGAAAACCAAATAAATTTCCCTGCGGGGCTTAGTTCCGCCCACCCTTGCATTCACCTTCAATGTGGGCACTTGGTTTTGAGGGCTCACAATCGAGTCCTTGCCCGGGGCGCTGAAATGACACAGAACGACCCTGCCACAATAACTGTTTTTGGCAAATATCACTTGGGTTCCTTCAGTTCAATAAGAAAATTAATTTTGGCATCTGAATCTCATCTTGAACACGTTAAACCAAATTGAAAAAATCATACATTCCAAAAATTCCCTGCGGGGCCAGAAGGGGGCCTTTCCCCCTTGCCCCTGCAAGTCACCATCTTGTGGCAATTCTTCATCTGAGAGCTGTACAAAATAATGCATATATGCAGGATCGGTTCATAAAATGCATGCTGTCTGAGTAGAATATGGCAATTGGATTAAATTAAAATACGTATACCTATCACAATGAAAAATTGAAAAATAAACATTCCTGCAAGGTGGTAGTGCCCCCCCCCCCCCCCATTGTATTCCCATAATATGAACGCAGACTTTGCAGTCATTGTGACTATAGCCTGCTCTGGACGACGCTCTTATATTTTGATTATTTGTGTACATTTTCATCTGAGTTTTATGCTGGCGCCCTTTTCAAAATTCTTGCCCTCCCCCCCCCCCCCCCCCCCCCCGACCTGAAATCCTGGCTACGCCACTGCTCTGCTCATCCTCTTGGCTCATCCGTATTGGCTCTGCTCTTGCTCATCCTCTTGGCTCATCCGTATTGGCTCTGCTCTTGCTCATCAAGTTATGAGCTTATTTTTGTTTGATAACTACAATGCTTGCTGATGAACAATAAGTAAACGTAATAACTAATATGGTATTAAATAATATTTCATAATATTTCATATACTTCTGTATTCGTTTTGTTGCAGGCTGCCGTTTCCTACTTCACCTCCATTTGAGCTTCTTCCTCGGTTGGTAGTGGATGGATTAGTGATTGCTATTGTGGCATTTTCAGTCAATATGTCTATGGCTTCAATTTTCTCTCGAAAACTGAACTACAGCATTGACGCTAACCAAGAACTTGTAGCATCCGTACGTATGACTTGTATAATTTTCTCTTATTCCATTATTTGAATAGTCTTTTGTTTGTTTGGTTAGACTTTGTCACAGATTACTGTATGTAGTTGAACCGTTCAATTCGAACTGTAATTTGCAGTTTAGTGAGCGAAGCTGAAATAGGTAGGTAGAATTAATGTAATCAACATGACATATTCAACCATCCTAGTTACATAGGTACTTCTACTAATCTAATTTCTAATAATTCAAACGAAAATTATTTTAATCCACTTTCGTTTTCAAGCAATTGACTTGAAAATTATGTGCATATCATAAAAATTGCTACATTTGTATTATATCTTTAAATAATTGAATAATTTTAAATTGAAGAAAAAATGAAAGAATGAATATTTCTTTGTGTTCTGTTCTAGGGTTGTAGCAATATGTTTGGCTCATTTTTCTCATGTATGCCATTTGCTGCATCTCTCTCCCGTAGTGTCATCCAACAGACGACCGGCGGAAAGACCCAACTGGCCAGTGTAGTATCATGCATTCTTCTACTTTCTGTCTTGCTTCTCATTGGACCCTTCTTCGAGCCACTACCAAATGTAATTAATACTCATCATTTATGTATGTCTGCTTGTTTGAATTTAATTTATAATCTGTAAATGTTTCGTTTGATTAGTGACTATAGTACATTTGAATTGAGTATACCTGACCATCGATAGGCCTCTATCAAATGTAGAAAGTATGGATTTAATAATTATAAATATTGATTTATGTTAATGCCAACTAAGAAGTAGACTTATTTAACTATTCATGTGTGTTTTTTAATATGTATTTATGTATATAACTTCAAGTAATTGTTCTCAAATTGGGCTCAGTACGACAAGGTAGGATTGTTTGAAAGAAGCACCCCAAGGGCGATCTTATCACCCCAAATATACTCACTTGATAGAGTGAAACTAGAATTGATAAAATGATTGAATGATGTATAGAGTACAATAGGAAAGCGCTCTATATTTTCTTGATGTTGGATGACCGACCATGTTACTTTGGTCTGACATGTCTAGGGACAATTCCAACTATTGATTTATTTCCCGAAAATGGGTCATTTGATGTAGAAAAAAATGAAAAAATGAATAATTCACTGTTGTTATAACTCATATACTACTAATGTGCATGTAAAACATTTCTTGGAACATTGTTACCGCTGTGTAGTGTTCTAATGGAGTTTTATACAATTTTGTTGTTCAGTAAATAAAAAATGGGATACCCAAATTTCCTCAACATCTAGAATGTTCTATTCCAAGTGGGTCTTAGTGTTATAATAAACTTGCCAGCATGAAGGTCTTCACTTTGTTCATCTGAAAATTACGGTACAATAATTGCCGACAGCTGTAGCATGCCTTGTGCTGCGTTCTTTGTCGTATTGCCAGATTAAGTCGCTGACAGAAACATCTTCTGAATGATTCTATATGAAATTAATTGAAAGTCAAACTTGGTGCTGATAGTGTTTATTCTTAGTATATAGATTGCATCATCAAAAAATGTTGATAGCTGTAATTTGTCCTCAAGAAAAAGTAGGCAATGCAGCAGGAAAATCGTACTGTGGTTGTCATCGTAGAACAGTGGCCAATAACTTGTGAAACACATATATGCAGGCATACCAGTTAATGGGGACTTTCAGCACGAAGCTTTCTAGGAATAGCTGTTCAATTATATGAAAAAATATAAGAATAAGAGAAACAAGAAATGAGAGTTTACAATACTAATCTGGAATTATATTTCTGTTTCAGTGTATCTTAGCAGCAATAGTAGTAGTTGCTCTTAAAAGCTTATTCGTGCAAGTTACACAATTTCCTGGATTGTGGCGAGGTTCGCGTATGGATGGTCTTGTCTGGCTGGTTACTTTTGTCTCAGTTATTCTATTGGACATTGATTATGGCCTTGGAGCTGGTATAGCATTATCTCTGCTCTCTCTAGTCATTCTCGGCCAGCGTCCAGCTATCTCTCGATTAGGTAACGTGCCCAACACGACCACTTACCTCGACGTCATTCGGTATAAAGCGGTGAGCCATATTAGATGTAAACAATTTCACTACTGTTGTTCACTTTCTAGTTTAGAATAGAATAGAATAGAATGTCTTTATTTATCATGTACATACAAACGTCATACAATCAAAAAGGGGAGATTTATGTCAATTCTTATTGTATATGGATCTACTTTCAAATTTTAGATGTATTTTCTGCCTTGTGATGGTCAAATTAACTGGTTAAAAAACATTTAATTTTAATTTTCTAGCCCATTTTACCTTGTTCAAGAATTGAATTTCTTGCCTGTATACATATTGAATAACTATCAAGTATTTATAAGCTGCTTAAAAGGATTGGTAATGCATACGTATTATTATTGTCTTATTATCATGTTTGTTTTCAGGCAACTGAAACACCTGGTATTTGCATTCTTCAAGTAGCTGGTGGATTACACTTTGCTAATTGTCAACAAACACAGCAAAAACTGTATAGCCTGATGAATAAACAACCAGTTATTTCCAGTACAGATACATCTTCATTAGAGGTAAGTAGTTACAGTCTGGTTTTGCTTTAATACAAAATTATTGCCTTTTTGATGAGCAGCTTTTCGATTTTTTGGTGGGGTCTTTTATTTAATTTTACCCATACATAGCTGTATTGGTTTCCCTATTGTAACTACTAGGAAAATGCTATATACGCGTTGTTAGACGAGCGGGAAGTAATAGTATGTCGACTTCTTTGCCAAACTTTTGCCTAAATTTGCCAATTGGGTGACATTTAAGTTAGAAATGGGTAAAAACTGCCTCGAGTGGTACCAATTTGGCACATTTTATGGTTTATCTTCGAAATGGCTCACCCAATCAAGCTGAAAAATTTCAGAAATGTGTATCAAAATGTAAATCAACTTCACGCGGAATTTCATCTTTTTTGAAAATAAAAATATTTTCTTTTTTTTTCCGCCGTGTTATTTTAATGGGCATTTTTTAAATTTCTTAAATTCATAAAACAAAAAGTTACCATCCAATAATGCCACAAAACTATACAGATCTAAGTTAGATGAGGAACCATTATGAAAAAAAGTTTGAAGTTGATAACTGTAGCCGTTTGACCTGTGGAGAACCGACAAAAAAAACATTAAAAAAAAAAAACGAACACCAATTTTTTTCAGTATGCCAAATTGAATTCTCGCTAAAGCTCGTCTAATGAAGACATTGCACATATTTTTTTTATCAACATCGAAATCTTGATATACAAGTATTGTTTCCAAATTAAGGCTGAGGATGAATCAGTGGGACTGTTTGGAAGCGGCACCTCTAGGTTGTTTTAACACTTCAAGATGGTCTTGTCACTGTAATAAATATTTATCCTCATAAAGTCTGTAACATTTAGTTTTGCTCAACAAGTAATTCTGTATTTTTTTTGCAGTCACCACACATCAATTTTGTTTTTTTCTATTATTTCACAAATGTAAACTGATTTTATTTTTCTATGTATTACCATGCTTTGTCTCCCTTTAAGGAAAGGCTGTATTTTTACCAGAATAGAATTCAAGAACTGTTTCTAGTGCTAATGGAATTCTCCTGAATTTTAGATAAGCATCACTTCTTGAATTGTATTCTGAATTAAATACATTCTTTCTTTAAGGAAGACAACATGATAGTTCATCATTCCAGTTGACATTAATGAAATAATAGAAAAAAAAAAAATTGATGTGTGATGACTGCAAAAAAATACAGAATTACTTGTTGAGCAAAACCAAATGTTACAAGTCCATGTGAACAAGAGATGAGTCTGCTATCAGAGCTTTTTTCCCCGCTAAGTTGCCCCCACTAGTCGGAGGGATCGTAGCTAAAAGGATGCATTACCTGAAGCGATCCTGAGAGTTGAGACAATAGAACTCCAATCACCACCATAGAAATGATTTAAAATCGTCATCGAAGAATTTAGATTATTTATTAGGCGTATATTCAGAAGATATGCATTGAAAATGAAAATCCAAGCAATTTATTTTAATATTGTAAACAATTCACACATATGCGTCTGAAATACGGCGATATGTTTGTGATGTTTGTACTGTTCATTTATAGACCTATAAATGAACACTACAAACATCACAAACATATCGCCGTATTTCAGACGCATATGTGTGAATTTTTTAAAATAATAAAATAAATTGCTTGGATTTTCATTTTCAATGCATATCTTCTGAATATACGCCTAATAAATAATCTAAATTCTCCGATGACGATTGTAAATCATTTCTATGATGGTGATTGAAGTTCTATTGTCCCAATGTTATTCTAACTATAAATTGATATTTTATTTTGTGATCACGTTTGTTTTATGATTTATTATGTTTATACCACAGACAAGCCAAATAGGCTTTGAGGGCTCTCTTACAGAAAACATGTTACTTAGCTATATAAAAATGTCAATAACAACAACAACAACAACAGAGTGTTTTTCCATCGACTTGTAGAAATCGCTGTATTTCGGCAGCATATGAGTGAATTTTCACAATAAAAAAAACAAATTTCTATGATTTTCATTCTCAATGTGCATCTTCTGAATACAGTGACCTAAATTCTTTGATGACGATTTTAATTTTTTTCAATTTTAATTCAACATGGTAGTTATTTTTGTGTTCTATATGTTCATCATTGGCACATGTAAATATGTGTATACATGTGAAGAGAACTAATTAGTAATTATAAAGGAAAAAACAATAGTAGTGTGTTTGATCCATTGCCTTGATTGGAGAACAATGATTTTGTATCAAGATTTGATGTTGGTAAAAAAAGTATGTTTCCTGGTTGTGAAGGGAATTTGAATTTTCAGTAGGATCCCTCGTTAAATGAAAAAGCATTAGAGAGATAGTAGCTGTAGAAAAGGCTGTTGTAAAATCAAAGACTGTACATTATAATCCTTAAGACGTAGGAAAATATGAGGTGACTAAATACAAAATACTAGTGATATCAATACCAATAAATATATCCTCAGACATTTTGGCCAACCTTGATGTAATTTATTTGTATATATATCTACACCATTATTGATTGCTGATCAACAGGGCAACAATCAATGTTACATAATCAAATAACTTGATGGGCCTACTGAAGTGATTAATCAAATTTAAATAATTAACAATAACTACATAAAAAATAGTAATACCAGTAGGCCTACTATAACAATGACTCGAAAAATAAACAGAATAAATTTATAAAAAATAAATATTTCTATGTATTATTAATAATTTTTCCATTACATTTTATTTCGAAAACATTGCATTCTCTACTCTTTGTATTTGTATTTGTATCAGTTGAATTGTATTTCCTTTTATTTTTTTATTTTTTCAAGCACCTATACCATGTGCATTTTTAATACAACAATGCTAAGTATAAATCTAAGTTACTACAACTACTACACGCCTATATGCAATTTTTCCTCGCTTGCATTTTGTACAATTATTTCTTATTTCCAGAGATCAACAGACAAGATGCCGAGGGATGACCATCAAATAGAGACGGAGAGTGAGGATGGCAACCACGAGACTGTCTCTTTAGTTCAACCACCAATATTATGTTTGATACTTGATATGGCATCGGTTACTTTCATCGACCCCTCCTCAATTAAAACACTTCTTTATATATACAATGATCTTACATCAAGAGGGTTCCAATTTTATTTAGCTGCGTGCTCAGGTAAAGTATACTAACAATAAATTCAATATTATCTTTCATATATTTTTATTTACAATTTTATTTTATATTTTTAATTTCAATGTTATTTGCTTTGTTCTTTCAAATTCAAGATAACATGCATCTTTCAACTTCTTAAGAGGCCGCAGGCGCTCGTATTTCACGCCGCAAACTCTCACGGCCGTAATTTTTGTGAAATCAATATGAGTGTTTTTGCATTCTGTTAGTAATTGAAAAACGAAGGTTACCGTAAATACAGAGTTTTGAACCAAAAATTTGTGATTTTTCAAATTCTTCAAATGGAAAATGGAAAAATTTCTAATTTACGAAAACCTAGATACATATTTTCTAATACCGAAAAAAAAAATGAAATGTGAAATATATCAGAAGTGTGAGCTAGGGAATTAACGGCGTTTATGTGAATCTGAGTTCGGCGGGCTAGTCTACGGAAGCACATGATGCATGTTAAACTAGAGTCTGAAGCGAGCGAACAACGAGCCCGTGTAGAGCACCTGTGGCCTCTTAACTACTCATAACTCTCAAAATTGCTCTTAGGGTGGATTGCAAAGACGGAGTTTAAACCTTGGCCTACCTTAGTTGCCATCCAAGTAAGAAATTGCATAGTGGCTGCAATGCAATTTCTTACTTGGACGGCGTCTAAGGTAGGCCGGTGTTTAAACTCCGTCTTTGCAATCCGCCCTTAATGTTTGTTGAATAATTAATTGATGGGAGAATAGTTCAGATCTAATTTGTTAAATCTCCATTCAATGTCTGTCATTATTTTTTTACAGCTACAGTTTATGAAAAACTGAAACACTGCACTTTTTTCCAAAATTTCCCTGATGGAAATGTGTTTGCTTCTCTCCACGACGCAGTCACATTTGCCCAGCAGAATATTTGAGAGCACTTACTGTTGAAACAATGACATTGTTTTAATAACAATGGTGATAAATAATAGTGATACCATACTAATACTTATATATACATGCAGGTCATGTGCACTATATATTTTAATTCTGGTTAGACCACTAGTCATAGTGATGATTATTTATTATTTAAAAAAAATCCCGATCACGTTACTTGTATAAATGTTAGCCTATATAGGCTCATATCATAACATTATGGATGTTATAATTATTATTGTTATGCAATATATTGTCATGGAATATAGAAGTTTCGTACACAAAATAGTCCCATTATTGATGGTGATTTTGAATTTGAGTAAAATTTACTGCATTGGAAAGCTTCCTCAATTTTGACTGGATGCAGAGAATGTTACTA
Source organism: Brachyptera risi (assembly GCA_964007535.1). Classification (NCBI taxonomy): domain Eukaryota; kingdom Metazoa; phylum Arthropoda; class Insecta; order Plecoptera; family Taeniopterygidae; genus Brachyptera; species Brachyptera risi. The sequence continues at coordinate 70,314,707 of OZ023327.1, read as the reverse complement.
ATTTACTTTGAAACAATTAAATTCTAGACTGTCTTCAAAGCCAGTTGACTGGGCCTATTCTATGGCCTATAGGGTTAAGATTTTAATACTCTTCCCATGATGACAGATTTAAGAAATTTGAAAAAATTCTCTGATGTGGGACACACACACACATATATATATATATATATATATATATATATATATATATATATATATATATATATATATATATATATATATATATATATATATATATATTTTTTTTTTTTTTTTTTGACATTCAAAGAAATTTAATTTGGTATATCTTGTAGAGAATAGTAGTCAATGCATAGCAAAACGGTAATAAAACATTAATAATGGCCACCTTGAAATTTGTGTGATTATAAAGTGAGAAAAATATTACATGTCATAATTAGAGTTGTGGGAATGCAGCATGCACATTCAGTTTTAGTAGTCGATTTTTAAGTGAAATATAGCATTTTGTAGCAAACTACAAAAAACAGAAGCTGCAAACTCTAGATCAACAAGGAGACTGTGGGAGTATATTTTTGTACCTAATTGGTTGACACTCCTAATGATAACATTCCTTCAGTAGTATAAGGTCTTAAACTTTGAAGTGGGGCCAGAGAACATTGATATATTCTTTTATAACAATAATTTCAATTCAATTATGGAATCTTATCTGAAGTAATCGATGTCAAGTCGATGAATATCAATAGAAATCATACCGGACAGCAACGCTACAAATAACTGACATTTCCCTACACCCATAACAGGAAAAATATTTATGAACATTCAAGAGTTCTATCAGGGAAACACAATACTGTGGTAATAGTTGAGACAACTCTACGAGCATTCCACTGTGGGAAGATGATTCTCATATCCACAGAATCATACAAGTAATTATTGTGGACTATTTCTTCTTCTGTTTGCCTTATACAAACCGCAGACAGAAAATCACACTCTCATGACAGAAAGAAATTTAATTTTCCATGTTCGCCTCCATTTCTCTCGCCTTTGACTGTAAGAATGTACGTAGTACATAAGCCGACCACTGGATGTGCGATTTGGCCGAGAGCCGATCACAAGCCACCTCGTTTGTCATGCTCTCTAGCGATCGGCAGGTGCACTACAGGGTGAGAGGGTAGAAGAAAGTAGAGCTTGAGTACAGGGAGGGAGGGTAATCAGTTTTATCTCAACATTGCATGACTTGTCTTGGAGTATACCTTCATTCATGTGAAAGATTATATTTTGACATACAACTGCAAAAAAAAAATGAAGAATGAAAAATTGATGTAAAAAATTATAAGAACTACCTAATAATCGTCTTGTAAATATTGAAAGATCTCAAGCCTCATTCCTGTATGAATCACTTCATAAAATATTTTGAAGGATACGCGGGAAGCCATACAACGTAAACTTCTAGAACCAGGCAAATGCAGCATATGCATTGTTAGATGAGCAAGATATTTATATGAAGTATAATCAAAATATCTACACACCTTGACTCTTATAAAACTTACTAGGACTTGGCAAAGCCGTAAATCTCAAGAACATGGTTCTGCTATTATTTCTATCTATTTGATGGATAAAAAACAATTTATATTATTTTCTTCAAAACAGCTGTTCCGATTTGTATGAAAATTTGTTATAGTGTGAATCTTTCATTTGTTTAAATTCCACTAAAATCAGAATTTTTTATCGAGAGATTTTATTTTTCAAATTTTCTACCCAGCCTAGCTAATCTAATATGGTTGTTAGAAACTTTGTGATGGTGTTCCTCAAAACTGGTCCAACTAATTTAGCCCAAAAAGCTATACAGATTCGAGTTGAATAAGTTAGCGTATCCAGAAAAAAATTCATGTTGATCAGTCAAACCGTGCAACCTGTGCAGTGCTTCCAAATGAACGGAAAAAAATGTAACAAAGCTCTGTAGGAGTAGAATGAAGTCTTTGCTATCGCTCATCCAACAAAGATAATCGATGCTTACCAAGGATTTTTATTTTTCATTTTAAAAGTTTTATTTATCAAAAAGACTGCATTGCACGAAAAATGAAAATGTGATAATAGAGCTGATTATTTGGCCTGATTATAATACAAAAATGACATTGGTAACCAAAAGGAATAAGAAATTATTACACTATTTACCAGTTTGTGAATCTGGCTGAAACTCCATAGAGGATATTTTGATATCTTGATATTTTGAGGACACTTCCAACCGCATCTTCATCCTGCAGAAACGAGCAGTCAGAATCATAGCTGGCCTGCCACGCCTCGAATCCTGTAAACCCTACTTCACATCCCTTCGCATCCTGACCCTACCATCCACTCTTATCCAAGAAGCAGCCACATATGTACGTCTCCACCCCGAGCAATTCCCTCTTAGCTCATCAGTTCACTCCCACTCCACCCGTTCCAACCTCAAGATCTTTATCCCTCCCCACAACCTTGCTATCACTACCAAAAGCCCCAAACATCTCTGCTCCATTATCTACAACAATATTCCTAGTCACATTAAGTCGTCTCCTACATTCCTTTTATTCAAATCATCCCTTAAATCCTTCCTCCTCTTGAATGCCTTTTACAGCCTCCAAGAATTCCTCTCTCCCTATACTTAACTACTTACTACAATGAAACTGTATTATTACCAACCTCTTTTCACAAATATCTTATCTATATCTATAACTATATCTAGTATCTATATCTTATCACAATATCTTCTTTAGAAGGTTTGGGTGGAAGACCATTCTCTGCAGCGAACAATCATTGTATAGCTCATATCATATCATATCAGATTTTATTATATTATACAAATATCGTTCAAATAAAGCATACGAACAAAATATTGTATTATTTGATTGTGTTTTGGCCTTGGGATGTGTCATGGAATAACCATGAGATCAATGAGAATCATAGAAACAAGAAGGCTAGGGAAAAACAACTCGAAGAAGTTTCTCGACTTTCTCCAACACTGAAAATGGAAAGGATTATATAGTGAAAGAAAATATATTTTGTAGACAGATAACTGTATTATAGAAGAGGTAGAATGAGGCAAGTTTTGAAAATAAACAAAGACTTTACTTGAGAGAATCTTGACAGATGTCTTTTGACCAGTATAGTCGATTTTACCTATATTATACCAAGACTTTATTGGTAAAAGTAGTGAAATTAAGATGGTTGAATTTGATTCAAGTAGTAATTAAAATTCAAGTAGGCCTATTCAAACATTTCCTCACAAAACAGTGAAAGTGAGTTAGAAGATTTCAACTAGGTCTATCTATCCACCTATTTTTTTCTCAAGACCTAGCCTCAGTCATACAGTCTTATGTTTGCCGCGTATCTGAGTTGAAGTTTGCTGAATATTATCCAACTTCCTACTGCCTTATGTTTCCCGCGTACTCGAGTTCAATCATCGTCAATTTATAGGTTGCCTACCAAGAGATTGCAGGTTACTTCCTACATCCTTATGTTTTCTGCATCAAGTTGGATTTCTCATCAATCAACATGCTGCCTGCACAGGGTTATCGCTAACTTCCTACAGTCATATGTTTGCCGCGTACACCAGTTCGATTTTAAATCTATTTACACGTTTCCTACAAGGGTGTTCAGCCATTGGTTCAGCTAAGCTCCTCCTGCCTTATGCTTGCCGCTTACCTCAGTTCGATTTTACTCAATTCATTCTCCACATAAAAGTCGATTTTTCATCAGGGAAGCAGAGAATTTGAGGAGGGGCTACAAAATTTAAGTTCGCGGTAATACAAATCGCATTTAATTGATTATTTTGGAGAATTGGCCTAGCGATTATTCTAACTTCTTTTTTTGCCTGATACAAAATTATTATTTAACAGCATTCTTCACCTTTTTCTTGTGTTTTGTTGTCATTTATTCAACTGATTTCATATCTGAGATATTATAGATATTATAACTTCAGATTTGATAAGGTTCATTATTCAGATTAGTTTTTTTAGAAACATATAATTCAAAAAAAATGTCTGTTCATTATCCAGTTTATTTTCATGTGTACCTATCCGGCTATCCCACAGGCCACAGATAAACCCTTTTAGGGTTTTGTGGATTCATGTCCAGTGTAAATTTTTATTTTGTTATCTAATAAAGAGCCTCAAAAAAATGTATATATATTTAGGCCCATGTGTGTTTATATATATATGTATATATATATATATATATATATATATATATATATATATATATATATATATATATATATATATATATATATATATATATATATATATAAATACAATAATGAATAGGTACAAATGAAAACCTCTTATCTGGTGCAAGGCCACCAAAAATCAAATCCTTTTTAAATTTCAAAGATATTTTCACAATAGAAAAAAAGAGTATATATCGAAATCAGAGATGGAATAGAATTTAAGTGAAACCAAGTAAATGACTACATACACACTTTACAACACGGTATTGATCATCTAGCTGTCGTTGACACGGACACAGTGAATGAATGGCAGGCAGCACGAGTCAATAGCCATATAAGCTTGATGTCATGAAGTGACAATTTTCATATAATTAATTAAACTTCTTTAATTACTCACAAAACTCATATATGCATTATTGTATTTCTAATACTCTTCTGGAATTCTTGACTATCCATGGCCATACCAGATAATTAAGAAATAATCTACGTATTTCTTTGTTTTATGGCCATACTTGAGCTCTTTGTTTGAGTGTCAACCCAAGATCTCGCGCTGTACGCTGAAAGGAGACAAAGTAGGCCTACTTGGTAGATACTTGGGTAGTAGGAAGTAGTACTACAGGTATTTGTAATAGGTACAAATGTATTTGTATTATATTTGTATCTGATTGATGTGTATGCTATTTAATTCAATTTGTTGTGTTATTGTTTTGCAATAATTGTTGTACGAACTGACTTATATCATGTATACTTGATAAAAAAGAGACAACAAATTCTTCCTCTTCTTCTTCTTTTCTTCTCCTTCGTCATCTTCTGCTCCTACTACTTATTATTATTATTATTATCATTATTATTATTTTTATTATTATATTAATTCGTATAGGAAACAGGAAAAACAATGTCTAATACCGACCCTGTTTAACAAACTTCCATCTGATTTATTAAATTTACAAAAACTATCCGGTGTAAAAATTGAGATGAAAAAATGGATTTGGCAAAGTTGCATCTTATAGTAAATTACCATCTTAAAATTTAAAAAATCAAATGCTAATATCATAGCAATATCTTTTATGGCAAGATTAATATGTTTTATTTATTATTAAAAGAGAAGTGAAGAAGTTTTTTATTTGTTTAAATTGTAATATCAAGTCAACTAGCTGCTATCCAGACATTTCTTGTGATGTATATTTTTGTATGACAACATAATTAGTAGACCCACAGACAAGTCTGTTTTGACTTTGTGGGTCTACGATATATGTAAACAACTTATATTTTGTGAAATAAATAAATCTTCTCAAAAAAAAAAAAATTATTATTATTATTATTATTATTACTATTGTTGTTATTAGGCCTATTATTACCTACAGATAAGCCTTCCCAGGCTTTGTGGAAAAGAGTTCAATTTCATTTATATATGTATGTTCTGTACTTTTGTTCAATAAAAAAAATATATATATATTATTTTCCATTCTAGAATGGACTCACGACCATAATTTAGTAGCAATCTCAAGCAAAATAAAATGATCCATATTTGTTCCCCATTCAATGAATTCAGACTTGAATCTATTAATATCATTCATCATAATTGCAGCTGTCTTCACAATTCAATAGGACCAAGTGACCTGGTGTGTAATTCTTGTACTGATAAAATAAATGTTGTGAGCTGTCATGTTGACTGATAAAATTGATAAACTTGGAAGGATCATATAGACAACTTGTGTAATCAATTACGAACTTGTGCTTTTCAATAATATTTATAATCTAAAATTTGTTTCACCATCACCTGTGAATGGTTTAATATATGGGCTACTGCTATGGCTGAGTCTGATTGCATACGGCCTACTTGTATGGGCAATGCATCATAATTCTTGTTTGTCAATATTCTAATTTTTCATAATATTCTAACTTTCTAAATTTGTTTACTGTTACTTATATACGCAGCTATGGTGTTTTCATTCTGTATATCATTAATTTCTGTTCAATCCACAGATAAGCTTTGTTTTAGGCTTTGTGGAAAAAAATGGACTTAATTTGTTCTATGTATGAGTGAAAAATAAACTTCAAGTCTTCAGTACTCTTGTGTTAACCATTTTACTTCTACGTTTTTATTTCAATAGTATCTACTGTTAAGTGAATCGCCCATGATTAATACAAAAATAACATTCTATTGGTAAAACTTGAACCAATTTTGTATTTAGCTGAAATATTTCACAAAGACAGAAGGAGATATAGGCCCTATAATAAGCATACAAAAATTAATTATCCATTCTCCTTGAATTACTTCGGACCAATTTTTAGACCAACAAATAAAGTTCTTAATTATAATATTTTCAATATAAAAAATCAATTCTCTGTCCTTGCGCCTTAAAACTCTAATATTCATTCATCAATTAAGGATGAATATGATCAGATCTCGTCGACATATTGTAGTTCATTCATATTCAATTCGAGTCCTGTATAAGGTATGGATTCTTGTAAACATTATTCAATTGGTTGCATCAACTATTCATTCGTACTCCCGTACAACTAGCTGTTGGTAAACAACCCTCAATAGTCCTACTTAACGGAGTTTCTGAATGTAAGAAAAATTGAAAATTGAAATTGCATAGAAAATCTTGCTCCATTTTGACAAAGTGGCATAGAGTGTAGGCCTATTGTTAACTTACTACTTAAAATCTTGTATTCAAAATTAAAACTATCCTTCTAATCAGATTTGTACGAATCTTTTGTACTTATCAGAATTGTCACCATGGACAATTTGGTACGAAGAAATTTGAAAAGTATTTTTATTCTCCACAAAAATGACCAATAAAAATGAGTTGAGCCACCGCATGCACCAGCTGTGATGGTGCACACTATACTTGTTGAACTTTTGTTTTGAGATACATTTTTCTTCGTGCTTTGATTATTTGAGCATGACCATTCTCATCGTTATTTACCATGATTTCTCTACATTTTGTATCTTCCTTGAGTGTCAAGTGGAGTATTTGTGATGCCATTGTCAACGAAAGTCGCAGGTGTACACCGACATACCCCAATAATTGCTCATCATCCAGGCTTACTGAAATGGCAAATAGAAATACGTAGACATGGATACACGAAAGAAGAAAGTTCCGAACGACCGTCCCCCCCATCTTGGACCACTAGCGCACGAATAGTTCGCGCATTCTTCCTTACGTGCATACATGTACACTGATCTAATATCAGCCCCCCCCCCACCCAATACCCAATACCCACTGCTATACTCGTTTTCACCGACAGCGCCGTGTACTGCAGATAAGGGTGTACAAATGTAATAGTTTGAAAGTAAAACAAGATTAAAAGATCCCATTTTTTCAAGAGTTATGATATTTATGATCAATATTTCGATGGACACTCCCTAGTTTTTTCAAGATACAACAATAAAGAACTATTTTTTGCAAAAATCTCTGCATAATATGAAGACAATTAGGTTATGTGAGAAAAACTTTCGGAACAGAGTTAATACATAATGTGAGAAAAATGAATCAAATCAATTTGGTAATGTAAAAATAAAGTATATGCTATAATATCTTTTTAAAAAATCCATGTCTTGCTATACCCTCAGCTTGTATAACAATGGAGGCTAAATGGGAGCAATTTTCTTCGTTTGGATGACTGATGAGTGATGAGGTGCTCGCAACTAGATATCCTAAAACCCCAGCTTATTTGATATTCTCTTGATAATTTTCTTCTGAATATTGCTTTGACCTCGATCCATAAAATAGTATGACCTATAAGTTGGACATTATATCAAAATTGAGTTAAAATTGAAATATGATCATTCATGATAGATATATAATAATGATGATATAATCAAATAAGATCGCCCTTGTGGTGCCCCGTCCAAACGATCCTATCTTTCATCCATAGCCTTAATTGGGGAACAATGATTTTGTATCAAGTTTCGATGTCATTAAAAAAATATATTAATAATCATATAGTTATCGTTTGAAGCAGAAACAAGAATCATAATCTTAATAAAGATGAATAACTAATTTCCATTGCTATAGCATGTCGGCGTTGGTTCTACTATTTAGTATAGCTAGGCTAGCTACAGCTCATATCTTGTGCTAGCCAGTCTGGAGTAAATCGTTTCAACTAGCGCTTTGTTGACAAATTAGATCTTGCACCGCATGACTAGGTGCTAGTGTGGGTGTTGCTGGCCTGGAGAAACTGATAGCAAGGGGATAAATAATCGTTGCGCGATGAATGAAGGCAGAGGGGAGAGCAATCCTATCATGTGCACTGACGATATATTTATTACACGATTTAAGATTATGGGTTTATTGATTGAAATTGTAAGTTGGCCAAAGTTATTGAGTATGTTCATTTTGAACTCGTATTATTGGATATTCTATTTTTGTTTTATACGTAGGCCTACTGTTCCTTTTGGTACGTTCAACAGATATTAAAAAATGATAACATATACGGCTATGGTATTGGTATGAATTAAGAATGTCTGATTGCGTTGATATGGTAGAGAAAGTCAGCATTCATTATAAATTAATTGTGATAAGGTTAACACGTGTATTTATTTTTATTTTTTCATTTATATCGGGTTTAACGACACACTGTACTGATGACTACGATCTATTGGCGTCGGTGAATGATATATGAGATAATGGGATGATGTGATGAAAGGTTATTTTATTAGGTGTCTTTGGATAGTGGGAAGGAGTCGGTCGTGGCCTGTTGTTAAGGAACCATCCCGGTATTGACCTGAATGACAGAGGGAAACCACAAAAAATCCCTGTCAGTATGATCGACCATAGCGGTAATCGAACCCCGGTATCCTGAATGACGATTCAGTGTGTTAACCACTCGGCCACTTGTCTCAGTTAACACGTTTAGGATACTGTGCAAAAATTGTGAAAAAAATAGCATTGAATTGGAATCACGAAAATGGCCAAGCTTGAATACATGCGAAACAGGTGAGAGTGTAGAATTAAGGTGGTTCATATTGACGAGGAACAAATACTTGCACAGAGAAATGGGATGATTATTCGAAACTAAGTGTGACTTGAAAGACGTTTAATTTATAAGAATATTGGTTCAGTAGATGTATGTTGAAACGAGTATAGATGAACACAAACAACTTATTCAGGCAATGACGAACATTTAGTCGTTTCCCAAAATTGAGAAATTCAAACAATTTTGTACTCTAAAAAAAAATCATAAGAGAACACTTGAGATTAACATTATTAATTTATTATTGAATACAATGACACTGTTGGCTTATATATGATTTTATCAAGTTTTAAATCAATCACTTTATCCATTCTCGCGATATTTTATAAGCCATTCAAACTTCCTCGTTCGTCATCTCACAACCACACAATTGGCGTTTTCCTAGATATGAATTCGTTGAACATCCAATGTTATTAAAACGATGGTGCACAACATAAATAAGTGAATATTTTTGAACTCTTGCCATGCTAAAAATACGCCAAGAGCGTCGTCGTTCTCCGATGAGGAAACTAAGGCGATTGAAGCCACTGGTTCACGTTTCTTACAGCTTGCTTTGTTGATACACCACACACATAAGGCAGCTCATGTTTTCACATAATGCCCTGTAGAACGCGGCTCCAGGCTAAAATACGTTATTATTTCAATTTGAGTATTTTATAACCAGTGCAGGGCTAATCTGCTATTGAATAGGTCTCTGTAGTCTGATGGAAAGATGGCAAGAAAGCGGTTGTAGACTAATAGCTACTCACCACAGTAGTCAGTATTCGCTTCAACGAGGTTGAGAAACTACGAGAAATCTCCGTCGGAATAGTCACCGAAGACGGGAATCGAACCTCAGTCCCCTCAGAATGATGGCCCAGACGTCTCATTAGTCCAAGATTTCACTAATGGGTTTGCTTTATCATGATAATTTAAAATATGTATTATAGGCTTCTGTCACGTGACGTCACCCATTGTTGAAAGAGACAGACAACAATGTTCACCAGTTGGAATTGACCAATCAGAATGCTTATTAGTTCACCAGTTCGCTGTATTGCTATGGTAACTATTGTTTGTCATTTTTTACTTGACAGAAGCCTATTGGAAATATTCATTTATTTATTCTGTAGAACAAGATACATACCATACGGTACATATAATAGAATATGTCAATATTAATTTCAAGGGAATTTACATTTTGTTGTTAACATATTCATAGACAGAAGTATTGTGTTCGTAATGTAGAGCGACGACCTTCTTATTTCGTGGATTCTAGTATAATTAAAATGTCTTTCGAGTGATTCTATTTGAAGAGTTATTATATTCTAATAACTGATGAATAACCTGAAATTGCTTATTCAGTTCGATGTGGAGATGATAAAAAATATCAGAATCGTAGAATTTGTATTGGAAACAAAGAAGATGTGAAAGGGAAGAAGATGGAAAAGAATCGACGAAAAATAAGATGAAGGTTGAAAAAAGAACGTACATTTCTTGGTTCCCCACCCCCACCCCTCACCTTTATACTTTCTTGTTTAATGTTATAGTGTTGTTTATTTTTTTTCATTTTTTTTTTTTATGCTCTCACGAATGTCAATGACGGTGGCGAGGACAACATTTCCAATTACAATACAACATTTTCAATTAAAATAGCACACTATTATACTAATATTACAATATAGAAATATGAAAAATAAAAAAAATAAAAATGTATTCTTATTAAAAAATGTGAACAATTATATATAAAATGATAGAATGATGAACGATGAAGGGTGAAAAGAAACTAGTATATAATTAATTATCTTTGTTCTTTTTGGCTGTTAAGCAATCTTTCTCTAAGAACCTTTGCACTTAAGTTTTGTCCCCCTGATACCATCTCTGCACTTAAACCATTCCATTCATCACCCGTTCTTCTCAAAAATGAAAATTTTCCCACGTCGGATCTTGCCCCCATAACTTTGACCTTAAATAGTTACAATAATTAAATATTTCTTTCGGAGTGGTAAGAATGCCCTTGTGGTGCCTGTCCGAGTGAACCTACCATGTCATCCTTATAGTCTCAGTTGGGAATCGATTACTTCAAGTTTTCAATGTTGGTAATAGTATTGTGCGAATACATGACGATAATTTGCACAACGAGAGTAAAATGCTTATTTCGCTTCACAATATCGCTAACATCTTGCTTAGAAACTGAAGTGAATTCGGGCGTGCATGGGTTCGAGTAGGCATTAGTAAAACTAATGCCTAAATACCAATTTAAAATACTAATTTGAATACTAATTTACTAAATAGAGTAGCTTTCGAAAAAAGTGCATTTTTCGTACGCTTGAAAATGTTTAACCATCTACCTGACGAAATAACATCACTGAGAGATTATAATAAATTCAGGTATTTTCTAAGGTGACGACTTCTTGACTATGCATTTTATAATGTAAAAGAGTTTTTTACTAAAACTTTCAATTGAAACACTTCATGTTTTATGTACTTGACGAGTCCGATATCCTATAAAAATGTATTTTTATGTACTGTGATGTAATGGACAAATAAACTACAATTACAATTACTAGGCAAACGCAGCATATGCGTTGTAAGATGAGCGAGATATTTACATGAAGTATAATCGAAAATTCTACACACCTTGACTCGTGTAAAATATACTCGACTTGGCAACTATCGAGGCAGGAGGGCCATGAATCTCGGCAACATGTTTTTGCTATTGTTTTTTATTTATTTGATGGCCCGGTATTATCGAGCTCAGTTAGCTTTAATCTGAGAGTTTGTAAAATAAAAAGCATGGGCAACCATAGTGATTCCAGTTAGAGCAGTTGCTATCCCTCGATGGTAGTTCAGGCACTAATTAGTTTTCTTCGAAAGGGCAGATCCGATTTGTATTAAAATTGGTAATAATATGTATCCTTAATGTGTTTACATTCAGTGAACATCTGAATATCTTTGGAAAGATTTTTTATAGAAAATTTGTGATGGTCTTTATCAAAAATGGTCCAACCGATTTGACTCCAAAACTGAACACTTTAAAATACTAATTTGAATACTAATTTACTAAATAGAGTAGCTTTCGAAAAAAAGTGCATTTTTTGTAGGCTTGAAAATGTTTAACCATCTACCTGACGAAATACCTCCGAAGTACAGTGTTATTAATAGTCGTATATACACGAAATAAAATCTAAAGAATCGAGAAAATAAAATACAAATAAGTAACATTAAGTCCGCGTGTTCAGAAATAGTTTGATTGCTAATCAGTCAAACCATGTGACCTGTGCAGTACTTACTTACAAGCAGACAAAAACACGGACAATTAGCTCCATGTAAGTGTAGGATGGAAGTCTTCGCTATCGTTAGTCCAATAAATATTCACCCAATCCACTCATTCGTACCTCCGAAATACAGTGTTATTAATAGTCGTATACACGAAAAAAAAATCTAAAGAATCGAGAAAATAAAATACAAATAAGTAACATTTGGGTTAAGGTGGTGTTGACTCGATAAATATATTCATATACATGTGTATATATGTATATATTTATATTCATATATATATATATATATATATATATATATATATATATATATATATATATATTTATATATATGAAAATAATGAATATTTCAGGGTGAAACCGTATTATAAATAAATATATTTATTTATAATATATAACCCCTGAAATATTTATTATTTTCATACATTATGACCGTCGAATCAACATTTCGTTCACATATATATATATATATATATATATATATATATATATATATATATATATATATATATATATATATATATATATATATATATATATATACATATATATATATATATATATATATATGTATATATATATATATATATATATATATATATATATATATATATATATATATATATATATATATAAATATATATATATATAGGTCTATACTACAACGGAATAGAAGAATGGGAGTTTCATATAGGTTGGCCACGAAGATGAGAATACAGGTTAGCAGTGTGGATATGTGTGTATGTATTTTCATTTTATATTGGGTTCAACGGCGCCGTACTAATGACTAGGGTCCATTGGCGTCGGTCAATGATAGATGAAATGATGAGATGGTGAGATGAAGTGTCATTTTATCATGCGTTTTTGGATAGTAGGAAGAATTCGGTCGTGGCCCGTTGTTGAGGAACCATCCCAGTATCGACCTGAACGACAGAGGGAAAAGCCACGAAATACCCCTGTTAGGTTGGTCGACCAAGGCGGGAATCGCAGCCGGGTCTATTGAATGACGGTTCAGTGTGCTAGCCACCCGACCACTAGTCTAAGTGAATGTAGTATTAGTATTCACCGAGTTGGCACGATACTCGCGGACAAAGATGAATATACGTTCACTTCCTTTACAGCGACTAATTCAACAGTTTTCTTCATCAACTTGCACCAAGTTGGACGAATTGTTATATTTATCTCGTTATCCGAATAAAATACTTGTATAAACATGCATGAATACATTATATTATAAGTTGAGAAAATATGTCATTCACACTTCACACATATATACATGACAAACAATTCTGCTTGTTATATTCTGACAAAAGTTTATATCAGTAGGCCTAGATCAGTTTTATGCAAAATGTAGGTCTCACACAGGAGTTATATCTTGATAAAAATACTATTACTCGATTGAATTCATTTGAATGATTTATTTAATTTTTGGCGAATCATTTCGTACAGCATTACATAAATAGTCCAATAATAATTTATCAACCATGTTTCATGCATTTTGAAACGGTATAAATATAAGACGGTATGGTACATTCCAATAAGCTCATGTGTGTATATGCACTAGATAGTTTGTGTATCTTTCTTTTCTATGTATGATGTTTGTTGTGCTAGTCATATTCAGCGCCGATTGTTAGGCTTAAGTCTTCAGAGACAATCACGGTTTGATGATACCATCGGTTGGTGTCCAATACAACTGAAACAAACCAATCTATCAATAAAACTGCGAGATCAAAAGCGCTGTTACAGCCCTTGAAAGTTTCCAAGATCATGGTATGGTCATCATTAACAATCAGCAAGCACCCCATATCATGACATAAAATAAAGTTGATCATTTATCAAATACTATGATTCACTAACAATAGAAAGGGATGGTATTCTGGTGGAGGTGCCGGGTTTGGGGGTTACTTTGTTACAATATCATTTGAGAGAATAAGCCTTTCACAGTTCCCAGTATACTGTGATGATAACTGTGTGCTGATTGTGTCAGTTATTGACGATAATCAAGTCAAGTATATTATGATTTTTGTATGGATTACTATTATTGTTTTTGTTTTCGTACGGCATGTTCTTCGACGATGACATGACTCGTTTGATAAGCTACTTTCAAGTGAAGTGACAACATAGACACGTAACATGTTCAACACGTCAAGGTTTATTAGAAGCCAAATGTGAGAGAAGGCAGGGCGGGAGTTTCCCTTTGTTCGTCTGAAAAAAAAGCATGCTTCTTCAGGCAATAATGTGATGGGGCAAATGTTACGCAGAATGACAGAAGCCACCACTGCTGTAGCGGTAAATGGTTAAAGGCCTTACATGGGTAACATCGTCTTTATGCGCACGCACTTGTCGCGGTTGTGGGAACAACGCCAGACAGTAGCCGGCCGATGCGAGGCAAGGCACCCTTGTAAGGCGGCTGTGATATTTCTGGCTTAGCGAATGCGAGCATATAGATAGCAGTAGTCTGGTGCTTGTGTTCAGTCGCTTCTAATTCACAGACCACGGCGGAGCTTGTCGGTGTGTAGGGTTTGACAGTAGGAAGAGACTCAAAAAACCAACATGTGTGACGACGATGTAGCAGCTCTGGTCGTAGACAACGGCTCCGGCATGTGCAAAGCCGGTTTCGCCGGAGATGACGCGCCCCGTGCCGTCTTCCCGTCCATCGTCGGCCGCCCCCGTCATCAGGGTGTCATGGTCGGTATGGGACAAAAGGACAGCTATGTCGGTGATGAGGCTCAATCCAAGCGAGGTATCCTCACCCTGAAATACCCCATTGAACATGGAATCATTACCAACTGGGATGATATGGAGAAGATCTGGCATCACACCTTCTACAACGAGCTCCGAGTTGCCCCCGAGGAACATCCCATCCTGTTGACTGAGGCTCCCCTCAACCCCAAGGCCAACAGGGAGAAGATGACTCAAATCATGTTTGAGACCTTCAACTGCCCCGCTATGTACGTCGCCATCCAAGCTGTACTCTCCCTGTACGCTTCCGGTCGTACCACCGGTATCGTCTTGGACTCTGGAGATGGTGTTTCCCACACCGTGCCCATCTATGAAGGTTATGCTCTCCCCCATGCCATCCTCCGTTTGGACTTGGCTGGCCGAGACTTGACCGACTACTTGATGAAGATCCTCACCGAGCGCGGATACTCTTTCACCACCACCGCTGAGCGGGAAATTGTCCGTGACATCAAGGAGAAGCTGTGCTATGTTGCCCTGGACTTCGAGCAGGAAATGGCCACCGCCGCTGCCTCCACCTCCCTCGAGAAGTCTTATGAACTTCCCGACGGTCAGGTAATCACCATTGGTAACGAACGTTTCCGTTGCCCTGAGGCTCTCTTCCAGCCCTCATTCTTGGGAATGGAATCTTGCGGTATCCACGAGACTGTCTACAGCTCCATCATGAAGTGCGACGTTGACATCCGTAAGGACTTGTACGCCAACACCGTCCTCTCCGGTGGTACCACCATGTACCCCGGTATCGCCGACAGGATGCAGAAGGAAATCACCGCCCTCGCTCCCTCGACAATCAAGATCAAGATCATCGCTCCCCCTGAGAGGAAATACTCCGTATGGATCGGAGGTTCCATCCTTGCCTCTCTGTCCACCTTCCAACAGATGTGGATCTCCAAGCAGGAGTACGACGAGTCCGGCCCTGGAATCGTCCACCGCAAGTGCTTCTAAATGTGTACTTTTGTTCACATTCCACTGGCTGGTACTACTTATTCAGTGCAAAATACTATCTTCCATCTACTGTCATGCTATTCAACTTATCATGTGAATAAATATGCAACCTGCTATGTGGATTAAACGATGTTGAGAATAGTTTTTCCGGTTTACGTATGATATACAAACTCTATCGCGTTATTGTGCATTTCAACGTTTAATTTAAATCAAGTCATTGATACTACAAGTAATTTGTTCGGATTCGAAATTTGGCTCCTGGAAATGCACAACACGTTTCAGAGTTTGTTAATACGCTCTACTGGCACCTTATCCTTCGCTCACACTTCCTCTTGCTTAACCAAAATAGCATAACAAAATTGAAGAAAAATTGTTAACTGAGGATGTGAAAATCATTTTGAGAAATCACAAAAATTTCGTATTAAAAGTAAATTTGTGTGTACAAATTAAAATTCCGAGAAAAGTATGTCATGGTCTCGGAGTTATAACGTTTCAATGTTGTTGCAGTCTGCACGGGTGCAGCTGTGGGAGTAATTGCCAGTACCAGAACGTCATTCATTGACTAAAAGAATTACCACTAGCCAAAGTAGGTTACAGGGGCTTACTATTCTTAGTCATTCATGTCGATCTAGCCAAGTGTTCGTCTACAGATTTTTTGCTTCTGTTGATTATAGGATTGTATGCAGTGCGAAGGGAAATGTCTGTTCGAATAGCACTCCAAAGTGCTTAAAAATATAACAGTGTCTCACGTCATAAGTTCTATATTTACCTTTACTTCGGTAATAATACTCTCAACTTATGCTGTATTTTAACTATTTGCACTTAAAACTGTTCGATTATTTGCATTTCTATCATTTTTATCTAGTGTGGTCAATCAATTTGAAACGAGTTGGAAAATAATTAATTATTTATAGTATCATTTATGTTTTCAACTCATAATTCTATCAACTGTAAATCAATTGACACAGCAGAAATATATCAATATACAACCGTTTGAGGTGGGATGCTTTTCTCGTGACCGATAACCCTGAAATAATTCAAAATACGAAACACAAAAATTGGTATTTGCCACCGCATACTATACAATACTAATTAAGAGCGATGTATGTCAAAATGTGCAGCGTCACTTATGAGTTGTTGTAATGGTAAACAATTGAATGTTGGGAAAAATAGTTTTCCATCCGAATCAAAATACCATTCCAGTTTGAATGGTATGCACGCGTCAAACAAGTCCGTACTGGGTCTATTCAATTAGCTCAACGATGCCCTAATTCAGCTAATTGGTCAATAGGCCTACATAATATCAGACGTTGTATTCATCAATACAATGAACAATGAATGCAACTAGGCCTACGCACATTCTCATTTAATTCTAATATATTATTATACGCCCTCCGCCATCCCATAACATCATATTTTACATTCTTTTGTGTTCTTGTTCTACGTAACTTGGTTCATGCTTGTATTTCAGCATTCTCTGTTTTGTTTTCCTACTGCCACGAAGCCAATTCCATGAACTATGCATGTTGAATAGCGGCGGTATAGGTTTGCTGTTTGCAAGCCAAATCACAATCTCGGCATACACCCAGGAAAAAGTCTCATATGTCCATCTATTTGTTTGATGGGGGAGACTGGGAAGAGGATGAGGAGATGGAGGAGAGGGAAAAAAGGGGCCACAGGAGCGAGCTAATTATATCTCCATTACTACCGACGAACATTCACATCAACCTGCAAGCGGCCCCAAGAACGCGGAGTTATGGTTTAATTGAGGCTATATTCACATGGGGTGTGAAAACGCGAAATACTATTTCTGACAAATCAACATATTTCGAAATTTTTTATTCAACCGATTCAGCACCATGAAAGAGAACAGTTTGTTTTTAGTACATTTTGTTTCAAGTTCAGTTGGTTTTAGTGTTGTGGTTAATTTTAATACAATTAGTTTATATGATAGTACGTGTTTCGTACAGTCAGTCTCGGTCAGTGTTCAGTACAGTAAGAGTTTACAATTTCAGTATTAGGGGGGGGGGGGGGGGGGGGTCTACATATAACTTTGCCTAATTATTATTCATTATTCATTACACCATTATCATGTATTAATAAAAATGTAAAATGAAATCCGTGAACGACATAGGCGTTCATCGAGACATAGCTACTACATAATAGTACACGCAGGGAGTACTAATTGTGTTAGAAAGTCACAGATTGACGGGGTCACCGAGGAGAACAGTCACAGATTCACGGGGTCACCGAGAAGAACAGTCACAGACTGACGGGGTCACCGAGGAGAACAGTCACAGAAGTCAGAACCGCTGAGTATAGTGAGAACTGAGAACAGTCACAGATTGACGGGGTCACCGAGGAGAACAGTCACAGATTCACGGGGTCATCGAGGAGAACAGTCACAGACTCACGGGGTCACCGAGGAGAACAGTCACAGACTGACGGGGTCACCGAGGAGAACAGTCACAGAAGTCAGAACCGCTGAGTATAGTGAGAACTGAGAACAGTACACAGTTATGGAGTACAGACTACAAAGTTGTGGGTCACATTCACCGAGTCTCGGACTACATAGAGGGGAATTACGAGCCACATATTGGAAGATTTTAGAAACTAGATATATAGTTATGATCAGGGGTGTAGTTATAAAAAAGAAGTATACTAGGGCGCTCGATATTTCGGTAAATTCAATTGAGGGGGGAGACATATAGCCCCGCAGTGAATTTTTGGAATTAGCGAGTATTTGGATTATATTTTGTAAGTTTTGTTGTTGTAGTAGTCCTACAGTTAAGGGACATTTGAAACTTATGATTGGATATCCAGTTTATTCGTGCAGAATTGATTTTGAGTCTGTAACAAGTGTATTAATTAAATTTCATTTTAGTGCTGAATTTGTTTCAATATTTTATGTTTAACTCTTGCGAGCCTAATAGAAACACGTGACTAAATGAGTTTATGACATTATTTTCAAATAATATGCCCATTCAAATTGTTAGATATCTTATTATTTTCATCAGTATATTTAGGTATTTCTTCATATTGTTAATTAAAATTATAATACATAATTTATATAGCTTGTAACTGTTCATGGGGCTCCTTAAATAGTACCAGGGCACCGCCTTGCTGCGCCCCAGCCCCACTACACCCATGGGTTATAGTTATGGTAACAATAAAGACTCAGCTTACTTATTTCTCCAGGTTCCACGATGACTTGAAGCCTTTGGCAGTGGTAGTAACATTCAGGGGGAGGTTCTAGCACCCACTTTTTCCGCCCTCTTAATTGAGCTTGCCATGAGGGATGCTCCACATTATCCACCTTCAAACAAAACGAGCGTTATTATCACACAAATCGAACAGTCAAGTTCAGGGTTCGGTGGATAACGTAAGTATAAAACTATTGTACATACGAACAGTACATATTTTACTGTATACATGTTTGTATTACACGGCTTGGTTTTGTACATATTATACTTTACGTTTTTGGCCAAAAATCTTTTTTTTTTTGTAGTTTACTTTGAACAATTACACTGATGTAATGTTCTTATTAATTATTTATTTTGATACTGCTTGACGACCCCTCCAACAGCTAGGTTATACGGGGGTACGAATGGATAATGGAAGTGGAACGATGAAACGATGATGGGTGAAAGAACGTTTACAAAAATCCATGTCTTGCGCGGGACTCGGGCCCGACTTCAGTTCTTATAGCGCAGTAGCGATATATAGATGACTAGGGCCCGGATTCACCAACTATTAACTGAAGTTTAAAACCGGCTTGAATTTGTAATCCTGGTTTATATTTAGGAAGCCGTTTCATGAAGCCTAAACTGGGATTAGATTTGACCCAAACTGAGCTTATACTATTTTATAATACGAGTTCTTAAACCCAGTTTATCATTAAACCAAGTTTTACAAAGCCAAGTTTAAACTGAAGTTGATGAAACCCGCAGTTAATAGTTGGTGAATTCGGGCCCAAGGCCCAGTTTCACCAACTCCAGTTTAAACTTGGCTTTGTAAAACTTGGTTTAATGATAAACTGGGTTAAATACCATGTGGATAAGCTCAGTTTAGGTCAAATCTAATCCCAGTTTAGGCTTCATGAAACGGCTTCCCAAGTATAAACCTGGATTAAAAATTTAAACCGGGTTTAAACTCCAGTTAATAGTTGGTGAAATTATGCTTTTTATTCTACAGTTTTCCCAATTTCCTTGGTCAAAATGTGTAATGTAACTAGATTTTGTCCAAATTATGGAATGAAAAACTCCCCCATCTAGCGGTGGTTACTAGAACTCTTCCAATATTATCTTTTTTTCACTTTTCAACCCACAACCAAACTTTTAAACGCACATCGAACTTGGGTCGAGCATTTCGAAGAGAAACATTCTCAGCTAAGATGCGGACTCTTAATGGTTGAAGTAGAAGTGATCGCCCGGCCAAGTTAACTTGTTTGAATTATATTGGAAGTAGTGTAAAAGATCTGGTTTGGGTCGATGTTACATACGTAAATAGTGTATCTGACCTTGTTGTTTTAGACAATATGACTGTGTCAGACCATTCCCCTTGTAGACTCACTATACATGAAGAGAAAAATAGTGCAAGAATAACGAAAACAAATATGCATAGATTTTCAGATATAGGAGGGTAAAATGTTTTCCAACAAATGGCATGTACACAATCAGAATGCAGGAATTATACGTCAGTGAAGTTGAGTTGTTCGCTAAAAATGCAACATCCGAAGAAATGTATACACAATTATGTACTAATATTAGTCTGGCTGACATCAATCAATTCAGTTCGACTTTTCTGAAATTCTTTTTTCAAAAAACAATATTAAAAATCTTCTACTTTATGATTTATAAATATCCAAGTCCACAAAGAGACAAAAAAAAAATCACAACGAAAAGTATTTTCCCTTGTTATTCGCTATAAATGTATATAAGTAGAATGTAATACATAGCCTACATGGGTCTGTCAGCTTATGTAAATGCTACACTTTGATTAGTTATAAGCTGTTTGACTTTGATGGGCCAGCAAATCGGAGGAAAATGTTTGAGGCTTATTGAAAGATAATCTGTAGTTGTCACTTGTCTATAGGTATAAGGTATTATTTTTGAGGCAGTGATTCTCAAACTCTCATTGCCAAATTATTTGAACTACATACAGACAACCGCTCTGTGAGTGATTTTTGATATCCGGAAAAGTGAAAGTTGCAAGGATTTAGATCTTTAAACATTTCAACAATCAAAGTCTACTCTACAGTACTGTATATTCTTGGGGTAATACATTTTGTGAAAAATAATTGCGATAATTCAAAGAACACTTGTTTCAATTTTACTAAACTAGATTTGAAACTTCATCATGAACTGAAAAACGTCGTACGTAGCCCTGTATTTCATTCTGGACTCTATAGTAACACATTGGCTTAAGTGCAATTTCTTTCTTCTTTTTTTTTTTTCTTTTTATAATTGATAATTAGACAAGATTACGATTGGAAGTGAAACGAACTCCACCAACAGCTAGGTAATCTGAGAGTCAAATGGGTGGACGATGTTTACAAAAGCCTATGTCTTATGCGGGTCCCGAACTCGCGCCCGACTTGACCTCAGTTTCCAATGCAGTGCCTTGAGAGATGGTGAAAGGTCATTTCACCATTTTTTTTTCCCAGGTCAGTGGTGAGAAAACGGTCGTGGCCTGTTCTTAAACAGTTCTCTTTTTAACTACTGAAAAAAAAATCAAGAAAAACCTCTGTCATAATAATCTATCATGGCGGGAATCGAACCCCTGTCTCCTGAATGACGGCTCAGCGCGCTAGCGTCTAATTCACCCATCTCAGTTGATATTTTGTAAGCAACTAGGAAAACGCGGGATGCGCGTTGTGAGATGAGCTTAGAAGTATGGCAATCTAGAATGAAAGATAACTTGTCAGCTCAATTTACATCTACAAACCTTGACTTACTTCAAACGTTCAAAAACCTCACCTGCAACTTGTTGATATTTATAGTAACCAGTAACCTGTCGCATAAACACTTTGCAAAACCAATTGATCCAAATATTCAATAAAATGTACACGTTTATTGCGTTTTCTTCATTATTTCTCATTCGATTGTTTTAAAAATCTCTGAAAAGGTGTATAATAGTATTTTTCATATTCTGTGAGAATTTGAGAGTTTTTGAAAAATTCTTGTTTTTCAAGTATTTTTCCTCCGGGTTATTCTTATGAGGATTTTACAAACTTTCCGATTATTTTCCGGAAAAACCTTCCGACCGATTCCTCTGAATAACAATCCCAACCTATTCTGGTATGACACCAACGTTCAGAAAAAGTTTCAAGTTGATTGATTCATTTCTCTGACCTGTATGCCGCGTACATAATTACAAAAAAAAAAAAAAAAAAAAAAAACAACATAAAAACGAAGCCCATTTTTTTTCAGGGTGTGAAATGGAAAGCTTCGCTACGCTCATCTAATAACTAAACTTATGCTCACGTGCATATGCGCTCCATAGCCAGTGCTGCCCATGAAGATCCAGTCTATCTTTCTTCCCTCGGCTGTTTCAGGTAGGAAATACGGACGGCCATAATGTTGTCGCAGCACTCGGGCGACCTGGTCATCACAATTGCTCCTGGAACGAAATAATCAGCGTATTTCATTCTGTACTCGTGTATTTCATTTGTGTATACTGTAAAAATGTAAAAACTACTTTATAGTACCACAGTGATGCGTAATTTCATTGATATCTCAATATTTCTATGCTACTGGTGGAAGTGCCAGGTTTCCAAATGGGAAGATTTTCAGTTTTTCTACGAGGCAAGCGCGACAGGACTGAATTAAGATTTTTTTGCCATTTCCTTTGCCTTTTCCTGTCCCATAGTAATTGGTGACCATAAACCATGGAACCTCAACATATTATAAAAAGTAGCGTGGAGTGGATTCGGACACTGGCCCCCTCCCCCCCCCCCCTCATACCAGAGGCACGATCGTACTGCTGTGTCATACACAAATAGCCGACTATTTTGCTCACTTCTTTCAATAAATATGTATGGGGTATACCAACTTTGAAGAGCATGATGTTATCAATATTGACCACAAAATGATGCTAAACCGTATATCATATATATATATATATATATATATATATATATATATATATATATATATATATATATATATATATATATATATATATATATATACCGGCACAGTAGCTGAGTGGTTAGCTCACTTGCTTCGTGTGATCCGGGAGGTGAAGGGACATATCGGACCCGGTTCGATCCCCGCCACCGTCCATCTTTACAGAGGTTTTCGTGGTTTCCCTCTGTATCTAGGCTAATGCCGGGATGGTACTCACAATATAGGCCACGACCGCTTCCTTCCCACTATCCTTCCCACTACACATAAAAGAAAACTTCATCTCATCATCCCATCATCTCATTAATCATTCATCCGACGCCAATAGATCTTGATAATCATTACAGTGCGTCGGTCAAACCCAAAATATATAAAAAAACATATATATATATATATATATATATATATATATATATATATATATATATATATATATATATATATATATATATATACAGTATATATTTGAATGAATATACTTGAGTAACTATCAGATAGCTATTATTTTTAAATATTTCGTTTTATTACTAGTCGAGTTCTATGTACTTTTTTGTTCCAATTTGTAATCACTATGTAATCCCAACTACAGCCTGTATTATCTCTATTGTGTTCACGGTAGGCCTATATTGTCTCCATACCTATCTTTATACTCTCATATACAGATGCACAGTACATAAAAGAATAGAAATAAATGTTCAAGATTCAGGAATTGTATAGGCCTATAATATAGTTTCCTTAGATCACCCATTGGTGCACATGCATCTTTGCACGATTATAAAAGATACAGTCACTATAAAATTATTATTATATTACTGCATGGTGTATAAATCTTGACAAAACCAACACATTACATAAATTGTATTCTTAATTAATTAAACTTCAATTCCAACCGCAGATACCGATGTTTCACTGATGTATCTATACTATGTGTCTCACATTCACAGAAGTATGATTATTGTTCAATTACGTATCCATACAGAGATGAAAGCTCGCAAATATTCTTAGTCGTTATATAATGTTATGTTATTCATGTTGTGTTGTCACGTGTTATTGTTATTATCAACGTTATCATGAAAATAAATATTCAAAAGTGAGACTAAAATGAATGTAAGCAAGACGCGTGTAAGTTTATCGTGGGGAGATCCGTGTTCTGGTCGACCAGTGGGTACTGAGTGACGTCATGCGCGAGTCGGACGAGAACGCGTATGCGGGATGGTCAGACCTTGTACTCAAAGAATCAAACAAATAAATCAAACAATTGTACTTACCAGCCGACGTACCACGGCTGTGTCCCGTCTCGTAAGTTCGCCCTATCTCGACTCATGTTGAATACCTGACTCAGTTTAGTAAATTCGGTTGCATAAGGGAAGAACTGACAACTTGGTGACGAGTCACCGTAAATTGCCTTGAAAAATTCGAAAGAGAATATTTGTTGGGCAGTCCAGTTATCCTGGCCATCGGTGATTACAACTGGACGGCCGCTGTAAGCATATCTGCAATAACAACAAACAGGGTTGACATTGTAAATTATACTACTTGATTTTGACCACGACTATGTTCGCGTTGACCGATATATATTCTCCAAAACTCGAAAATAATTTTTCATGTCACAATCAATCAAAGAGCTATTTGATAAAATACGGATCTCTATACAAGTGAATAGCGTAGGCCTCGAGTGAAACCAACCCGTCGGCCATCTTAAAGTTCATGTAGGCCTATCATTATAATTCATCACAGAACCATTTCTATTATTTCTATATCGGTATTTAAACTGTCAATGATGCCAAAACAAATTAAATTGAATATTTTGATACACTTTTCGAGCTGAACAGTGAATCAATTGGACAGCTAACAGCCAGATCAGCCTGCTGCAGCTAACATGTGGAACAAGACCATGGTCCCAGTGGCGGATACAGGAAGTGGAAGATAGGGGTGATCGCCCCCCCCCCCCCTCCCATGACTAAGTAGCGACGAAAAAAGGAGAAAGAAAGGAAGAAAAAAAATACTGGCACATGTAGCTGAGTGGTAAACGCGTTCTCGCTTCATGTGATTCGGGAGGTGAAGGGGAATATCGGACCCGGTTCGATCCCCGCCACCGTCCATCTTTACAGTTTTTTTTTCGTGGTTTCCCTCTGTAGTCTAGACTAATGCCGGGATGGTTCCTACAATATAGGCCGCAGCCGCTTCCTTCCTACAATCCTTCCCAATAACTAAGAAACCTTCATCTCATCATCCCATCATCTCATCAATCATTCATTCGACGTCAATAGATCTTAGTTATTATTATAGTGCGTCGTTAAAACCCAATATATAGAAAGAAAATAGGTATAGAGAAGGAAGGAAATATGTATTGCATAAGGTTATGTATGCCACGATTTCATGTTTTACATAATTGCATTGAAAATGAATTCTACGTATACGGATTCGAGATGTCAGAACTAGAAGGCCCGTGTAGTTTAGTTGGCAAGAATCAACAAACAATGCTACCGTGCTTTTTTAGAATGTTAATCATATATATTACGATTTTTGTAAATAACAAGGATAATAACGAGGAGAGTCGTCTTTAGGGGGGTGGGCGAAGAGGGCGGCTGCGCAGTGGTCAAATTTAAGGGGCGCTAGTGGCACCCATTTGTGACTTTCTACCAGTAATCGTATTCTATCAATTGGATTTCATACTATTTACATCACTGGATGTAGTGAATGTTCTTATTCAAATATCATTGTTATTGAATGATAGATTAATTCAGCATTTGATTGGCTTGAAACAGTCGTTTGGGAAAATAAGTCTTGTCATCACAGTAAAGAATCCTTGTATTCCAGAAATTTCGTGTAGTTCCTGAAACCCGTAAAGATTTGTATTGAAAAAAGAAAATTTCCAAACATGTTCCTACGGGACATGGCTCATCCCCCCCTCATTGTAGTCACCTTCAATATGCACACTCAGTTCTGGGGGCGCATAATATTGAGAGCTTGCCCGGGGCGCTAAAATGACACGAAATGACCCTGCAGATACAAATATTGGTTTTGGTACCATTTTTATTTTTTAAATAAAATTATTCTGGCATCTAAACCTTTAATGAAACACGCTAAACAGTATTAAATATGAGTGTGATTTAAAAAAAAATCCCTGCGGGCCAGAAGGGGGCCTTCTCTTCTTGCTCCCCCCCGGGGTCACCGGCTTCGCGATAACAGGCCGTTGCACAACAGTCTGTTCTCAGGTGGCATTTTCTTTTCCAAACTGAAATCGCCCCTCCCCCCCTCCCCCCCCCCCCCCATTAATATGACCTGGATCCGCCACAGCATGGTCCACTACCTATACTACGCGCTCGCCCGTCTCCTATAGCTGGCTTCATTCGTCTGTACACGCTATCAACGTAGAATAGAGATCAGTGAGGCTGGATATACACAAAAAAAACGAGATAGTTTGCCAAATGAACGACGGTCTTCGTTACACAACAATCCTGAAAATATCACATGCAAACTATGTCCTGATCATGCTAGCAGGCTTATCCTGGGCTTAGGCTTCCAGCTATATAGAAGGTTGAGAAGAAAAAGATATGAGAAGTTGAACGAAACAAAAATAAAAAAAGATGAAAAATAATCGTGAAGAAAACGATTATTGAGAAAGTGTGTTCGTAGATTTGGTTGTGCTTTGACTTTGTGTAGATCGAATTGAGTATTATAATTAATAAAGACAAAAGACAGTAAAACATGAAGTAATAAAGACAATTCACTTTGTATTCATATTGACTTACTTCTCTTCGAACTGACTTGGAAGGATTGAAGCTACCTTCTCAATGTCATTGAGGTTGATACAAATCGAGCAGTCTTCTGGAGGTCGAAATGCTTTCGTCAGTTGGTCAGGCATTGGGATGATACACTGCAAACATCCTTTTGTTATTTGACTTATTTCTTAAATATAGCTTCACATAATAACCAGTAACGTGTTGGTAATATATTCCAGCAGGATCATTCTTATGAATGATCAATGATAATTCATCTATCAAAAACTTGGGTTGATTTATTTTATAGTAGATAAATATATGTATTTAGATTGTTGCTGCTTGAAAAAAAATAGACCATGGTACAGAAAATGGAACAGATAAACATGATAATTAATAACCATTACAATCATTCAAAGAAACTCAAGATTGATAATCACATTCAACAAATTTGACACACTCCGTCTTATAAAATGCTATTCTTTTTTAATGTACAGAGTAACCTAATTTGCTGTACATTCTGAATCCTGTGTAAAAAGATGTTTTCTGATTATTAGACCATTAATTATATTATTTCTATCTATACAATCATGTATGGTATCTATTGTGCAACTGTGTGTCTTGTAGCAGTGAATAGGTGTAAACTGAATGGATAGGCCTACTGGATCATATTGCTGTCTACCTCACCTACAACAGATAAAGGATACAACCTTTCTTTATCTGTGGCAATACGTGTGAGCAACTTACTTTTCGTTATGAACTTTCGTCGGCAATGATCCCATCTTTTCCCACTGCTGTTCACAATCACACCACAAGAAATAGAAACAAGACTAGAACTCCGGTCTACTCGTACTCTAGCTTATCAAACGAAGTCCATTTAATCTCTGCACCCACATCTATAATCACATTCCCTCCTACATTACCCAATTCCGCAGCGACAAAATCTTCAACCACAACCTTAGTTATCTTAATCCCAAACCCCCTACTACAACCTTGATGAGTTTATGTTTGATATCGAAATATAACTTTACTGACCTTCCGTTTGGTACCATTCAGTGAACCCATCACCTTAGTCCTCACCTTGGGCCCCTGCACCACGCTCTCTAAATCCATCAGTTTTAGAACCCTCAATTATATTTTTGTCTTAATAGCAGTTCTTAGTTTTTAATCCTTTCAATTATGATTTTCTATCTCATTTTATCATTAATATCATCATTATTATCATCATTATTATTATCATTATTAGTATTATTTCAGAGTGTTTTCATAATAATTTTAGAGTAGATTGTAATATATTTTTAGGAACGTGTAAATGAAATTCGAAAATTGAAAATACTCATAATCGTACATGTTTGAGGTTATTGATTGATAACCAATTCAAATGGGGCAAACATATTGAAACTGTGTGTAACCGTCCTAGATCTGGTATTTATAGCATGCAAATTTTGAAGCCCTTTGTAATCTCAATACATTAGTAAGTTTATCATGCACTTATAGAATCGATATTAAGATACAATATTCTTTCAAGGGGCTGCACAACTGATAATTATTTTAATAAGTTTGAGAATATACAAAACAGAATATTTATAGAATCATTGAATCGAAAAATGAATGTGAAAAATTAAATAATGAACTATTGACTTTCAAGAATCTTCAGATTATTTTGTATATTTTTAATTACGAACTATTTTGACACTAATCATAAGAATACAGTCAATCATCAACACGTAACAAGACGGAGAGAAAAGTTTGTTGAAATTTCGAACTCCGAAATTTCGAAAATCGAACTCATTTGATAATTCTTATGGCAGACAAGCGAAACAATTCCTAATTCCAAAATTATTTAATACAATTTTGGCTGAATTAAGAAAAGTCACTAAAACATCGCAATAGAAAATAGTTCTGAAGCAATGGATTACTAAGAATGTGCAAAATACTTGACAAAAGATACATAAAATGGAATCATAAAAAAATTCATACTCAATTAATTTTTTTTTCTAATCAAATTTTTACATTATACTTTTTCAATGACATTATTCAAAATCAAACATTAATATTTTGTTATTTATTCACACAGGTGTTTATTTTTAAATTATTATAATATATGTATTCACAGTATGTAGACCCACAGACAAGTCGAAACTCATGTGACTTTGTGGGTCTACGTTATTATTATGAATAAAACGCCTTGAAACTGAAAAAAATATATTACCATAATTATTATTATTACTACTTATAATTAGCCCTAGCTTATTTGATGAAACTAATATTAATACTACGTATCATACGTGCTAATATACGGTGTATAAAGAATACAATACAATACAACTAAAGTAGGCTAAGTTATAATACAGAATACATCTCAAAAATAAGAATTTATTAAATCGAACTCCATCAGTGATTGACGAAAGAAACCTGGAAAATAATTGCTAAATACTATGATTTGTATTAAAACATTCATACTATGATTGGTGATCTCGTAAATTTCAATACCTGTAACCTGGATAAGGTAAAGGGAAAAAATGAAATTAATAAATAAATAACAAAAGCCAATCACCGGTAAGCCAGAAAAACCAATAACCTGAAATTATTTAAACTTATCACTAAATTCATTAACCGATATAATATCGTTCGGCCGTTCCTGGCTCGGCAGAGATTAACCTTCTAGTGAATACGTCTTATTAAACATTAATGTCATCAGCCTTCAATAATTTAACGTATGTACACGTCCTACACCTATTGGTGGGCATCGAACTGGTAACAGTAAATATATATATATATATATATATAATATATACATATTTCTTTTTTTTTATTTGATTATTAATTGCTTAACGACCCCACTGACAGCTAGGTTATACGGCGTACGAATGAGCAGGTGATTATATATATATATATATATATATATATATATATATATATATATATATATATATATATATATATATATATATATATATATATATATATATATATAGGCATATATGTAAAACATGAATTCAACTCTCTTTCTTTTTTTGCGTCAACATCTTTTTGATTTCCTTTTCATGATAAATAATACTGTAATCGAAATTTGTATCATCTACTGTCAATGGATAACAAAACCCGTATTTATTGTCATGAAATAATAATATAAAATTGTTCGAAAAGTTGTCAATGACTGAATTGACTACCTACCATCTGATTACCTAGATCTTGGCGATGCCATCGTAGCCAGGTACGAGCGAAACCCTTGTGAGTGTGCAGACCTGAACCAAAGACAAGGACTAGGAGAACGACGATGGTGAAGATGGCAAGTACGGACACCGTCTTCTTGCGTCTACGATTGGCAAGGAGAAGAGCAACAGCCGGCAATTGGGCGAGACTCTCTCGGGAGCTGTCGATCTTATTGACTTTCACAAGAATGTTATCAAGTCTTCGCGTCGCTTCGTTCATTGTATCAACTAGTGCCATCATACGTCTGTACTGACTGTCGTTCAACCCTATACTGTCATGCATAATATCAACCCCACTCAAGAGGGGATGACGCTTGCGCCTGTAAGCAGCTCAAGCAGCTCCTGTTCGAAGTTTATACAGTTTGAAGCATGAAAGTCGATGTTGTATGTGCAACACATTTCAATAATTTGAAATTATTTAAAAGAATTGGAAGATATAACTAACTTATGTTTGATGAAGGAATACTGAAAAAAAATAATGAAAATAAAATTGTCTTCATTTTGGGTTTTAGTAATATCAACGATACAAAAAAGATGAAGAATGATAATAATAGTGATAGATAAATGATGTACATTATTACCGCAAACAAAGCGATATATTTCCTGGAGCCTGCTCTACCACATAACCTTCTACGTTTATAGTAGGCCTATAGGTAAATATGTATTTAGCTTGTTGCTACTTGAAAAAGAAAATCTACAGTTCATGGTACCGAAAATAGAACAAATGAACGTAATAACCATTATAATCATTCAGAGAACTAAAAATTGATGATTACATTCAGCAAATTTGACACACTCCGTCTTATGAAAGGCTAGTCTTTCTTTTGATGGTATTCAATTATCTAATTTGCATTTTGCTGTACATTCTACATCCTAGAACAATCAACAATCAACATTCAACAAAATAGAGCAATCGATTCAAGCAGTTTCATTCATTTATATTGGTTTAATGAAGCAATGTATTGATGACTATGATCTATTGGCGTCGGTGAAAGATCGGTGGTGGGAAGATGAGATAAGAGGTTATTTCATTCAGTGGCTTGGACATGGGAAAGGAGGCAATTGTGGCCTGCTATTAACAAATCTTCCCAGTAATCGCGTAAACGACTGAGGGAAACTACGAAAAACCTCATTCAGGATGGTCAACCCCGACGACGATAGAACTATAGGTCTCCTGAATCCTCGGTTTCTTCAAGAGGAGGCCACGATGGCGTCCTTAAAAGGAGTTGTCAGAAGAAAATATCGAACTTTTAGTCTCTCTAGTAGTGCGGCTGTATCCGCCCTTCATCCGTATCCAAGTTAGTGGAATTTACAAACCGATTCAATTTCAAATAATTATAAGTCTGATTGAACGATGTGTAACTTCGCGTTTTTATTCATTGATTTCCTTTTTGACAACTGGATTGTGTTACATCAAGTTTCGAAAATATAATCTTCGTAGACGTTTACATATAATTTATTCTTGGTCATATTGTGTATATATTTTTTATTCATTACTTGTCGTAATTTTGTAATAAATTTCTACTCGACCCACTATTTTCTAAAACCACGTAGCAATTAAAAATCAACTCATTAGACAAGATTGAGTTCACGGTGAGGATGGACACTGTTAAAATATAGGCCTACGCGTTTTAATCTCTTGTGGACGTAGTGGACACTAATATAATAACAGTCACATGTCCCATATATTATGATAGCCAGCCAACATGATCAGTGAGTGCTTTTCAGTGATAAACGCCGAGTCTCAAAAGAGATGGGTCCTGCGTGAGAATATTTCATTTTTTGAGAAGTGCTTACAAAATAAATTGCACACAAGTTAAGGTACTAGAATGGGTTTGGAAAAGATTTCCAGAGTTTTGAAGTTTTCTACTTTTTTCTTCCTGTTCCAGTTTAAATACACATGACAGAATGAAAATATTTATAATTTTTTTTTTCATTGTTGAATTTTTAATTAATTTTTCATTGTTATAATAATGGGATATTTCTAACAGATATTCCCTCGGCTCTGTTTGTTGTAGATAGTTTTTTCATTATTCGTTTTGATTATTAGGGTCAAACCTGTGTTCTGACGGTTTAGTTTTCATTTCTATGACTACAAGAAGTATTTAATTTAAAATTTTGATTGATGGACTTTAATTTTGACATTTTTTTATTGGCTTCAGGATAATCTGAAAAAATATCTCATTCAAGTATTAGAGAAATCAAAATTGTGGCCCTGTCAGAACATGCTTCATTTAATAAGCTTAAGAATGGAAAAAAATAGTCTTCCACCTATAAATCCACCATATTTTTCCATTGTTGGAAATTATGGTTGTGTGTGTAAATCTTAGTTTTGAGTAAATTGCAGGCAAAGTTTAACTTGTATCAACTTGCCCTCAAGAAACTATTGTTAAGCCATTCATTCTACAGTATAGAAGACTTTCTGAATTATCATTGATCTTTAACTTCCAAGATTTATTAAGATTACTTTTATTTTATTTAAATATATTATCAATTATTCACATTATTCCTGTACCTTCTGGTCTTATACCTAATTTTATTGACAATGTTAACACAATGTACTTTGTAAACAACAGCTAATAAATACAAATACAAATTATAACTGTATTTACAGATCAGTTGGTTGCTAATGGAATTCAGAACATTTTTTCTAATCATAAATGTGGGAGGGTTGAAAAGATATTAATTTGTGAAGTAACCAAGCATCCCACAATGATGCGGTTTGTTTTTAATGAAAGAGAATGAATCACTTCATAAAGTGACATCAACATCAGAAAATTTACATTTTGAGGAAAATCTGATTTCCCAAACCCATACTAGTACCTTAATACACTGAGTGCTTGGTTATCAAGAAATAAGCGTTTAATATTAATTCGTATTTCCTTCACTGAACCACCCACCCCACTATGCCTAGGGACTATGGTATCTATCTTATAATTATCCTCACCATGCAAACCATGCAATATTTTGTAATTTTTCTTCTGCATCTTGAAACGTGCTTGCAATATCTGAATAATTAACGAGAAAACAGAACATTTTATTGATATCCGAGTCGTGCAAGATTGATTGTTCAACTAGATACTTAACGACTTTTCGAAAAACAGGTGGCCAGAACTGGGACAATAAGTGGCTACAACTGGTACATGTATAGCCAAAACTGGTACAAATTGAAATTTTGACTTTGGCAATTAATATCTTTTAAATAATATTAATGAAATAAAAGACATATTTTATTTGTTGTATATTGAAGTATTCTACAGTAATTTTGTACACGCCTTAAATTATTTCTATGTTATGGTCATGAGATTTAGCCTCAAGTCAGGTGCTTGAAGTGGCCACAACTGATACACCCACCCTATTTACTAATATTTTTGGCCCAAACCGAATTATGGCTAGTTTTGTGTAGCCATCGTACATAAGCCAGCTCCCTCTTCTTGCTGCTCCAAAAAGGCATTCACACGATTGTACTCGCAGTTCAAACCGATGAGGCGCTGGCCTGGATTATACGTACAGGTAGGATGCCCAAGCAGCAGCGCTCTTGCAACCTTACTGGGTTCTGATCTTATTCCAATTTTGCAAAAATGTAATAATTTGAATTTGGTAAAGATATGAAAGGAATGAAGATTTCACATTTTCATGATATTAATATGAAATAATTTGACACAAAATAATATATCAAATTATTGTTCTCGCTGGGGTCAGCGGCAATATGCTAGCTAGCCCTGAATAAATTTCACTGGCACTTATGACAGTTGGTAGCCCAGGCTCAGTGGGTGCGTGGTGGCGTCTTACTTATCTGGCCTTGCGTGCTTGGGCTACTTCGGGCTGCCGCTGATCTCGTGGTTCTCTGCAGTTCAGTCAATTGACGTTTTGCACAAAAATCATTGCACAAATTGGAAGCAATTGGCTGCTGTTCGTACAATATTTAAAAATCTATGTACGATTTGGTCTAAATAATGAGACTCGTCAAGCATAGTTATAGAGTTGCGAGTTGAATAGGAGCAGAGGTAGCACTGCTATCGCCATGTTGATTAGTCTACATACAAACCTTAAAGCCAAGACATTTGTTCTCCGAGTGTTGTCGGCTTTGATTGGTGGTCGACACTTGGAGGCGGGGCCGACTGGCCCGGTTACCAGCCTGGAGATTCCCGACTTGGACCCAGTCATCGAGTTTGTAGTGTTTTTTATATTTTTTATATTGGGTTTTAACGACGCACTGTAATGATGACTGAGATCTATTGGCGTCAGATGAATGATTAATGAGATGATGGGATGATGAGATAAGGTTTTTATGGGTAGTGGGAAGGATAGTGGGAAGGAAGCGGTCGTGGCCTATATTGTGGGAACCATCCCGGCATTAGCCTAGACTTCAGAGGGAAACCACGGAAAACCCCTGTAAAGATGGACGGTGGCGTGGATCGAACCGGGTCCGATATGTCCCTTCACCTCCCGGATCACTCGAAGCAAGTGAACTAACCACTCAGCTACTGTGCCGGTAGTTTGTAGTGTTCTATAAACTCAATACCCCAGTGCTATGTGGGGCCCCCATGCAAAATATAAATTAAAATACAGTGAAACCTCTATGCATCGATCCCGGAGACATCGTTTTCCTGCTTGTATCATTCATTTTTGCTCGCCCCACTCCCATATAATCAATGTTAAATTTTCCTGGATGGATGGTTTTATTTTCCTGGTTCCTTGAAAAACGATGGATAGAGGTTTCACTGTAAAACCTTTATGAACAAGAAGCAGAAAAGAGGTGAAATAAATAAGTTATGATTTGATTGAGACACAAATGTTCTATACCACAGTCATATATTTACATGAAATGTGTCGTAGTGGCTTATGGGTTCAAGTCGCAGCCTGCTGGCAAAGTTTAGCTTCCTTCAATTCCCTTGACAAGTGTAAGGAGCGGATTCGATAGACCTTGGTTATTTATCGTCTTATCAAGGTGAAAAATAATAATTTCAGTTTTTCTCTAATAAATAATATTCACTACGTAGGTACTTCGATTCTAGGCTGTATGATCGAACAAGTCATACATCGTATCATTGAACAGTATATGTAGGGATGTAAAATTTCTGGAAATATTTACGTAAATATTTACGAAGTTTGCAGTAGGCCTACATATTACATTTCTTCATAGCTTCTGATGATTTTCAGTATATTATTAGGCCCACTAATGATTAATTTTCTTACCAAATGATTTTCATTTTGTTTTTAGCAATGGGCTATTGTGGCCTCAGAACCAAATGAATGAAAATAATATTTTCAAAAAGTTCAATTTATTTTGTCATCACGGCTTTGGTAATCTCGGCGAAGTTGTTGTAACGGTGTTGTTTTCACTGTACATTGATATAATAGAACAGTTCTCAAGATCCTTACTAGCGGAAAGATGCTCCTCATCTGACTGCGACAATGTTGACGAAGCCTGTGGTCTACGAGACCTATACACTCAAACAGTGTAGGCCTACTGGTGCGAATTGGCGTGAACCTTTTGGTCTTAAATTGGCTTCTTATAGTGGTGGGACATTTTATACAATCTCCCAAACGCAACCGCATTCTTGTTACATTCATTATATAATTTTTATCCAAAATTGGCTGCGAAAAGGAATATTTTTGAGCCCCCGTGGGTGAATTTTTTTTCCACGAAATACTTTCGAACATCAGTGTTTTCTGCTTACCCACAGTTATGACGGAAAACAAAATTGTCAAACCAAGTGATGACTTATTCAAAATAAAAATTGCACATGGCAAAGAAGTGTGCACATATAGTAGTAAATCTCAGAAGTGAGGTTAGGTAAGCAGGGAGACCCAGAGCCTCTCAACATTTTGGAGGGAAATTCAAAATGGTGTTCTAAGGGAGTGTCATTTAGAGATTATTTTAGCTTATGTGGAATTAAATACCTTCTATTCAATTCTATAATCAACCAATTCATTTTCTTCTTATTTTGGACACTAAAATCTCATTATATCCTCAAATTTAAATCTCATTATATCCTCAAATTTCCGGAAATATATTTCCGGAAATTTCTGGAAATAATGTTCGGAAATATTTCCGCTCACACCCCCAAGTATATGTAATTTCGATCCATACACATTGTAAAATGGTTAAATGACAATAAACGTTATTATTGTTACCAGTACTTATATTGGGTTTAACAGAGCACTGTAATGCTAGCTAAGATCTATTGAATATTTAGCCAAGACCTATCTGTTGGATAAGTGATTAATGTGACAAAGGTGCTCAGGTAATGAAGGAAGCAGTTGTATGTAGCCAATATATCGTAGGAACCATCCCTGCACTGCCCAGGTTAGTGGAGAACCACAAAAATATCTGTAACGATGAACACTGGCAGGGATTGAATCGAGACCCAGGTTATTTGTGTAAAATATATGAGCTCACATTTTTATTATGTCAACAACTCAACGAGTCCATGCTTGAGCCACTCCTGAGTGGGCTTGTTTGTGTGGGGTTGTTGTGTGTGTTGGGGTTGTTGTGTGTTTTGTTGTTGAGTTGTTGTGGGCCCCTGCTTGTAAGATTAGTCTGGTGAAACCTCTGAGAATCACTGTTGCATATTTCATTGAGCTCATCAAGTGAAGGTACGTTCATGCAAACGGCATCACGGAATTACTAGGTCAGTAAAAGCAACTCAATCACAGACTTGCTAGGTCTGCTGTCCACACACTATGAATAGCAATGGTAATCATTTTGAAAATAATTTGACAGCTAGAAGTTGGTCATGCCAAAACTAGTATCAAAACTTGCGCATAAAACATGAGTCAAACAGTTGCCATCATTTGACATTGTGCCAAGCCTGGTAGGATTGCCGATTGGTAGAAATGACTCTCTGAACTTGGCGGAGGTGTTATATTGTGGGGCAATACAAATAACATGACAATTTTTTCTTTATTACAAGCCAGTTTTATTGTAACTTGAGCTATTTTGACTGATACAATCAGCTGCAACATAGAGAAAACTGGCATGAATGGATACTTCTCGGTCCTTAATGAATATGCAGTGGCTGTTCGAGATATTTTGACGAGCTAGCAAAGACTATGCCTACACGGCATACTTTAATTGTGAACCTTCTAGAATGTTCAATTACACAACTACGTTAGATCAGCTAAACTTGTTGCGATTAGATTGTGGCCTGGTAATTTTCAAGAAAAGTATATTATATAAAGATATTTCAGTAAAATGGTGATGAAATTTGTTCCAACCAACACCTTTTCTTCCTTGTTCGTTCAAAAGACAAACAACTATTTTAGTGTCCTACTAGTTCAATATCAAGCCATAGCGCCAGTATTGATAGTGAATGTGTGGGTTGGTGACCACAGAAAAGTACGGCCTACCAATTGATTTGGGTGATTGGGTAAAATTTTGGTGTGGGCACCGATAAGAATATTAGGCCTACTGCTTTACTGAACCAAGCCACCACAAAATACATGGCAGAATTATTGAGCGAGGGGCATAGTTACCACTATACTTGAAAGCAATACTTGTTTTACTGAAAATCGTGCACACGCAATACATACCACTTGTTAGACAACAATGTTGTTGGTATTTACAAGATTTCACATTTTCTTAGAATTGTTGTAGACCTTGCCTAATTACGTTTCAGTACCGAGCCAAAACTGAGAAATCAATTGACACACTCAACTACGTGAAACTAAGAGAACCATTACTTGCCAGCAATCAGGCACAATGGTCCTCGTGATCGATCGCTGGAACTAATGGTTTAAAAAATGATCCGAATCATCTCATGTTGACAATTATTCTGGCATTTACATAATTGAACACAATTGAAATAGACCGGTTTTAGGTTTTAATTCGAATGAAATAGGAAATATTGACAGTGGATGTGAATACTCACAATTCTACTCCATTAGCAACCAAGTACTGAAACGCAGTAACCAAGAACCCTACATTACATTACTCATCATTTCATGGAAAAAAAAAACACAAAACAAGATTGGGAAACTGCCATCAAAATATTTATTTTACAATTCACTGAAATTGAGACCATCACATACTCATTTGAACGTTGCTTTTGTGTAATGTGCTGATATCGACCACACTAAAGGTCTGCCGTGCTCTTGCGAGCAACTCTCACATGATTTTCAGGTTGCACTAAATGTTACCTACAAATATCTTACGATGACAAAAGTTCACTCATTTCATTCCCAATATAGAAATGTACACTTTCAGGTCTCTCTCCCTCCACTAACACTAAATCTTCTTGGCGTTCTGATTAATTTACCTGTTCCATAATTCTCACTTTCACTTTGACAAGTACAGTCAACTTATATACAACATGAAACAGACCTTTAGCATTTCATGACTAATGAAAGTTTTGTTTAAATGTATTATTTGATCAGTCTTTCAAAACTGAGTTGGAATTATCTTCCTTATAAAAAGGTATCTTCCTTGCCTTTGCTATGCACCTAATCTTATTAGAACATAATGCATACCTTAAAACTTGACAAATGAATTTGTGTGTATATGTATATATATATATATATATATATATATATATATATATATATATATATATAAATATATATATATATATATATATATATATATATATATATATATATATATATATATATATATATATATATAAATATATATATATATATATATATATATATATATATATATATATATATATATATATATATATATAAATATATATATATATATATATATAAATATATATATATATATATATATATATATATATATATATATATATACATATATACATATATATATATATATATATATATATATATATATATATATATATATATATATATATATATATATATATATACTTATATATTATATATATATATATATATATATATATATATATATATATATATATATATATATATATATATATATAGACACACACGTATATATACATATATACATACATAAATATAATAATAATAATGATAATAATATATATGTATACATATACATATATATAATATATATAATATATATATATATATATATATATATATATATATATATATATATATATATATATATATATATATATATATATATATATATATATATATATATATATATATATATATATATATATATATATATATATATATATATATATATATATATTTATATATTTATATATGTTTATATATATATATGTATATGCATATATTAGAAATGCAAGCTAATTTATGTGGTTGAGAGTTGCAAATCATAAAAATGGAGCAGTGGGTTGCTAGAGGTTAACTTTCGTCAGCTCCGTCATTATTTTCCGAATCGACAAACTCAACATGTGTGAACGGAAAGTGCCCAACTTTACCGTTCAGCTCGCCTTCCCATTGACCATTGATGTTCATCTTCGTTACTTTGATAATATCTCCTACTTCTAGTTTGAGTGCAGTCTTGTCATAAGCATTGGGAACTCGAGCCTGCTTTACTCGAGCATATGCTGGGAGTTTTCTCTGGAAAATAAATTTACAAGTATATTACGACTTGTAGGCTACATCAATACAGTAAACCATCAATAATTCAAACTCGATTAATTCGAATTCCGCGCTAATTTGAACCAGAGAAAGAACCCTGGCCGCTGGTGTAGGGATATCAATGTTGATTCATTTTGATAATTCAAATCTTCATTATTTCGGATTTCGAACTGATAATTAGTCTAAACTTCTGTTATATTATTGTTTCGTGTTTGTTTAATTCGAATTTCAGCAAAAATTACGAATAAAAGTTGTCACAATCGGATATTTTATTACGTGAAATCCTTTGACATCCACATTCCTGGCGTCCCACCAAGGTAGAGAGAAATACGTCACAGCCACTTGTGCCGCGCGTGCTAGCATGATGAGGGGTGAGGAGGGGGGTCTCTTCAGGGTCATACATAGACATCTGGCTGGTCGAGACACCTGTCGCGGTAATGTTGAGGATAATGGACGACAAAAGATTTCACGTAATAAAATATTAATTGTGACAACTTTTATTCCTAATTTTTGTTGAAACTCGAATTGAACAAACACGAAACAATAAAACATCAATCAGCCGGCTAGTGCATGTAGAGAATAATTCATTCATTTCATTCTATAGGCCCTAATATTTATATTTATTGCCTCGCCTTTTACTTCTTAATCCTAACATTCAGTTTGGTAATTTGACTCTTTCAACACTGTGAACTGTGAAAAGTGTTTCTTATAAATGACATGATAATATATAGTATTATCTGGACTCTTTGTTGTGTTGTAAAAATTGGCGAGACAACACTAGATTTGAAGATAACCACATGGTTGTCGAAGATGGCTTCCTAGGGCGAGACGGAAGTGCGAGGGAACAAACCACGTGCGAGGCGCACATGGTTCAACCAAACTGCATGCCCACACCATACTACTGTACTATACAAATGAAAAACATTTGTTTTTATATTTCAAATTTTTTTTATTCAAATTTAGATTTTTGGGGTCCTTTGGAATTCGAATTAATGAGCGTTTACTGTAATGAAGTTATTTATTTATTTATTTTCATTTTTGTCCAAGTGGATTACAATTTAAAATGGAACATTTTCAAGTTAATCATATGGACAGTCAAGGGTGAAATAAAAAATAATGTAACACACACAACAAAGAAACAAGAAGATACATAAATTGAGCTTTCCAACTGCACATTCTAATACACAAGGTGTTCCTTTGGATGTGAGCAACTCCAATCTGAATAGATAGCAAGGACAATATTTGAGGTTTTGTCGATTAAATGTAGGGTGAAACAAAGTGCAGAAACATCAGTAATAGCATCACTAGAAATGGATCATTTGAACACATGATTTTCTTTTTTTTAAAACTGACCAATTCTGTCAGTCGATTTGCATCGCTAGGAACGGAAATCAACATAATATTTAGGGCTGTGCGAGCAGAGCTTTTTGAGTTCGAGCGAGTTTCGAGCGAGATTGACTTTCTTCGAGCGAGTTTCGAGCACTATTTTAGTTCGAGCGAGTTTGAGCACAAATTTTAAATCGAGCGAGTTCGAGCACAAATTTTAGTTCGAGCGAGTTCGAGCACAAATTTTATAGAAAATTTTATAGAAAATTTAATTAAAAAAAAACAAACATCGTAAATAAAATCATATCTTGAATTATAGCAGGAATGAAAAAAAAACGATATGACCAACTCTTGAACAATACTTCAGCAAGATTTTCGTGAAAAAATTGAGTAAAAAAAATTATTGTTTGAGAAGAACGAAAAATAAATTTCACTGTTGAAATTTCGTGAAACCAAATAATCATGTCCATTGTTGGTTTTTATTTTATTTTCACTTTTTTGCAGTTTTAGCGTGATAGTTATCTAAGTGCAATATTTGAGGTGGATACAATCAATATTAAAAAGGATAGCCACGAAAATCATCACTTCCCGGTTAGAATTACGACAATTTTGTATTGCGTACGAGAGAAACCGGGCGAAACTACGTGATAAGTTTGCTACTGATGAGCTACTTGATCGGCTAACTTCGCCGATGGAAGACGCGCAAACTTTTTACCATTGGCGCTTGGCCGTCCCGAGTGTCGACAACACACGTGATGACGTTTCAATCTGTCCTTGACAGAGTGTGGATGTATTTTTGTGAGGGGGAGGAACTGAGGAAGGGAGAGAGATGCGTGTGCGTGTCTGGTAACATACGACTCAACAGAACTCACTCGGAGTCAGTCAGTCCGGTGCAACTGACAGTATGAGACGATACGCGTTGTAATCATTCAGCAAGTTCTATATAAAAAATCGAAGGGAGGAATGCGGAAACGAAACTTTTTCATCAGTTTCAGACACTATATATTCATTATTTAATACCAATCTGTTGAATGATGAAAAGATGTCAAGTTTATTCTTTCACTCTCGCTCGCTCGAAAACGTTGGAGACCCGAAAGTATTTTGAGACTCGAAATTTCAATCTGGGGAAAAATCTTTTCGAACGAGTTCGAGTCTCGATCTCAACTCGAACTTGCTCGAAAATTCCGAGTCTCGCACAGCCCTAATAATATTGTATTGAGTGTCCTGAAGTGTCGTACCTGTATATTTGTTTTACGAATAACTGCCTCTTGAGGATGGGTAGCACCTCCAGAACTAGATCGATTCACCTCTATACCTAGACCAGGCTGGTTATCTTCATGCTGAAATCATATTAAACACTTCGTTATGGAACAGTTCAAAACATTGAAAGTTGTAACGGTTGATAAAACTACAGAAGCAGTTAATGTTTTATCATAAGTATGCAAAGAGAAATATTTTATGTAAAAGAAGGAGTATGTTTTGCAAAACTACTACCAATGGTGATGACTGATGATTATTTTCTGTTCAATAATCCCAGCTAGAGTTGTATGAATTGGATAAAAAGTGATGTTTCGGCTATTGCCTTGGTCACTGTAGAGTAGCGGTAGGGTAGTGGTTCATCACTACCACTACACTACAGTAAGTAAGGCCGGCAAAAGTTGAAATGTCAAAATCTAGAGTGTTTATAATCATCTGAGTTCTATCAATGGACTCTCCGGTCTCCACTATGAGTATTTCTAATTATAACATTTTGTAAGCTACTGTTCTTTCTTTCCCTTTTTACCTGATTCATATATCCAGCCTCATGTCATTTTCCTACACACACCAAGCAAGAGGAGTTGGGTTATTTTAGGGGTACGAATGAGCCTATATGATGAATGAGCGGAAATCAGACGATTTTAAGTTGGCAATGTTTTTTTTTTTACTGCATTATTGAGTGTATTTTACATTTCATTATAATATTGACTATTCATATACTGGTACTTTATTGTAAACAGTCATCTGAATGAAAAAATAAATAAATAAATGACACTTTAAGCAGGACTTCCAACTAATGCTTAACTTGATTCGAGTAGCCAAAACAGTTCCATGGTTGTTTCGAGCTAGAAAAGCAGCTGCTACCTTCGAAAGTATAATAGCAGCAAGAGAATGTTCATCCTCAAAATTGTCACTTTGGTACTTAACAGCACTGAGTCTAGTTGTGTAGTATGTTCTCAGAACTGATTGAAGCACATTGTTAAAAATGAATTTAGGTGCTTTTATTAATGCCCTATATGAGAGCATTTAAATTACCGTGTTCAACATTTCACCTCAAGGTTACATCTCAGCCTACCATGAATTCTTGGGACAATTTTTTTCATCAACATCAACACTTGATACAAAATCCTTGATCCCCAATTATGACTAATGATTATAGGAAGGATTGTTTGGACGCTGCACCAGAAAGGTGATCTTACCACCCTGCAATAATTTGACCAAACAACAAACAATAAGTACAAACAAACAACAAACTTGACAAATTATCACTTGAATGACATACAGGTACTAACCACAAA
This sequence comes from Brachyptera risi, assembly GCA_964007535.1. Taxonomy (NCBI): domain Eukaryota; kingdom Metazoa; phylum Arthropoda; class Insecta; order Plecoptera; family Taeniopterygidae; genus Brachyptera; species Brachyptera risi. The sequence goes on along the minus strand of OZ023327.1, from coordinate 70,271,160 downwards.
TGTTGAAGGATATTTCAAGCCATGTTCCAATTTATAACTATATTGAATACTCAAGTTAATTGATCATCATCGTAGCATTGCAAGGTATACTACTTGCAGTAAGATTTCAACCAAGTGAATATCGAATGTATAACACGTCTTTCAAGTACCGGTATCTATATTCTGTTCAGTCTAGGCTTACAGAGATTCTCACGTAATAAAAGGCAGTTTGTATTGCAAGCAGTAAAATAGTCGTCACTCATACCTTCTGAACATAAGGAACTGGAATAGAACCTGTTTGGCCTAAGCTGTTCTTAGCTGTCCACCACTGGTCTTCATCTTTAGAGACAACGGTTAACACATCACCCTTCTTGAACGGCAAATCATCTTGATCCTAGAGACACATTACAACAGTCTTATCCTTCTGGGACACAATTTTCAAGTACCATATTGTGCCAAATCCAAGCAATTTTTCTGAATTCCAAGATATGAAAACTAGGCCTACCATTGGCTTATATTCAAATCTTACCCTACAATTGGTCAAAAACATGTATTTCATTTTGTAATTGGGCGTACTATACAACATTCGAGACATGTTGGAAATGACTACTCTATTGTAATGAAAAATCAGTGGTTCAATTATTGATTCAAGTGTGTGAGAAACAATTAAGAATGATTTGGTGATCAATATAATTCTACAATTGAAATTAATCCAATATTGTGTCCATAAATATTATGTTTCTTTACATCAACCTCTATTTTACTAGTTAATCCTTCATTCCTTTCCTAATCTAACCAATTAGGGAGTCGACTTATATTCAGCAAAATACAGTATTAAGGTACTTTTCAATTTAAAATCAGTGTCATAACCAGCAATTAAAATAGGCACGCAGTATCAGTATGAATAACAACTTTGCTATCTGATCTTTGAGATACACAATGGAAATGAGCAGTAAACTTGACTTCACGAGTAAAAGTAATTTTTCATAGCTATTTTCACACAAAAAAATAGCAGTAAGAGACACCCAATGAGATAGCTTCATTCTAACAGTATCTGATCCCAGGGACTGCTTATTTTTCTTATCGCTTGTAATTTGTAAACCAATTACTGAGACACGTGGCAAAGTGGTTTATACACTGAACCGTCATTCAGGAGACCGGGCTTCGATTCCCGCCATGGTAGACCATCCTGACGGAGGACTTTCGTGGTTTCCCTGTCGTTCAGGTCAATACTGGAATGGTTCCTTAACAACAGTCCAAGATCCGACTCTTTCCCACTATCCGAAAAAACCTATAAAATAACCTTTCATCTCATATATCATTCACCAAAGCCAATAAATAGTAGTCATCAGAAGACCGCGTCGTTAAACCCAATATAAATAAATAAAACCAATTGGCCCAGTTTTATAACTCAACGTCAAATTAATTGGGAGTAACTGAGTATGATTTGGAGTTAGCAAATATTGCTCTCACTGCTAAATCCTTACTGCAGGGTGTTGTGAACAGGGATATAATATTTAAAATATAAGATTTGCATAGCTTTTAGAATCTTTTTGCCAATGTTACAGTAACCTTGCATTGATGAAAAAAGAATCTTGCAGATTTTCATAATTGTTTGAAGCAAACTGAATCTTATAGACCTGTTTATCAACTTCAATCTTCAAAACGTCAGTGACGGTTCCAAGAGAAAAACGAGCAATGTAGAGAAAACAATATTTTGTTCATCTTAAATCCACCTGGCATTCCATAAAATGGAAAACCACATTTTAAAACTTGATTGAAGCTCATCCATGAATTCAATTGGGCATTCCAGGTTTCTGTTATCCCAGTCCCATGGTCTCCATTATCTTATTTCCAGGTAATATCTACAACCAAGGTCCAATTTAGCAATGTATTATGTATCAGACAAGAACATAAAAGTCTACTTACACTCCCTTCGAAATCATACTTGGCGACTACTTTCTCTACTCGTCTAGGAGCTGGCCTTATGAGAGGTGTCGTGTCCAGATAGTGTAGCTTGTAAAATGCCAGGCAAGCAGCTAGGTCAGGGAACATCTGGTCACCGATCCGATAGCGTGTTTGGTCTCCTTGTTGGATCTTGTTGATTATATAATGACTTACTTTACTATCTTCCCTGTAACAGAATTACAGTATCACATCATGAATGCACACACAAAATAACTCACATTGTTCATGATAGTGAAGTTTGAATGGTTTTCTTACTCACATTGCTCACCTATTAATGTCAACTTAAAAGTAGCCTACAATAATAATATTTCACTATTTCCATGCTTGTTGCTTTTGATGGGTCACTAATCAATCAATATGCAACTTCTCACTATTTAATTTTCTACACCATGTAGCAGACTGATGAGACAAGTAAGAGGGGGATGTGGAAATGGATACTCAGAGAAAGATTAGAAGACTAGTCGGAAGACCTAGAGTTGAAGATGTGAGACAAAGAAAGACTCAATAGTGGTAGGAACCAAGTCCCACATGAGAACCTGTCCTGCAGAGTGATCGAAATACCCTGAACCTACATCTACTTGTCCATGTATAATCAATAATCATCATTTAGCATTTAGGCATACTAACCTAACACAGAGTACATAATCCCCATGGATTGATGTACTGTCTCGGACTAGGAAGACACCACCCTCCTTCTCACCCATCAGAAGATCCGTAGCATCTTGGCGGGACATTGAGCCAAAGTACCAACTAGAAAGAAGTACATTTTGGTTACTACTTATTTATACTTAATATAAGAAGTTCGAGTAACTTTACAGTAAGCCGTGCTGATTTGTTTTAGGGCCTGTGTTGAGTTAACTTTCTTAGGTTTTTAAGAGGTTTTTTGTCATGGTTAGGGTAAGGTAGGGTGAGGTTTGTGCTAAAAGGGTCTAAGACTGTAATTTTATGGCTCAAACCTCATCCTATCTAGCCCAACCAAGTAGCCATCATAGTAACAATCCCCAATACCCCGTTCACACTATGACCACTAACTGCTGTTAAGGTAATAGCAGTTACCTGGGCGCAAAGCATCATGGGTGATACCGTTCTAACTGAGGTGAGGTGTTAACACTGATAGCAATAAAAGGGTTGTCACTTGTTAATGACGTCAAGCTCTGCCACCTTCCTGTTCAATTTACTATTGATTTTTATACTGTGTTTTAAAGATTCAAAGATTTTCTTTGCTGTTGAGCCAACAGCAGTTACCTGGACACAATGCATCATGGGTGATACACGTGATACAATTTACATGGTGTAAATAATATAGGCCTAGATATGGCCCTGCTTTGAACCAACAATGCAAATGATGTTGTTCTTCAGAAGGCAGTAAATTTTGATCTCCGTCAAGAAGCCAACTGCGTTCCGTTCATATTACGTTAATAACATCAGTTAGAGGCTTTTAACAGCTGTTAGTGATCATAGTGTGAACAGGGTATAAAACCAATGCCATGGCTTACTATAAATGTACCATATCAAAGTTTATTGTAATAAAAACCACAAATAATCTATCAATAGCCTGGGCCTACAGTACATCCTGTACACATACATATTTTTTATACTGGGTTCAACAACACACTGTAGGCATAATGATGATTAAGATATAGGCGTTGGATGTATGATTTGGGTATGAGATGATAGGATGATGAAATGAAGATTTCTCAGGTACTGGTACCATTAATAGGAAGGAAACTGTCGTGGTCTTTATTTTAGGAACCATCAAGGCCTTTGCCTTGACAGCAAAGGGAAACCACGAAAAATCTCTGTAAGCCTACAGATCGACGATGGTGGGGATCACACCGAGGCCCACTCTACTATCAACTCCCAGTACCGGTACATGAAGCAAGAGCGTTAGCACAGAGCTACTTATACCTGTACATCCTGTAGATTACGACAATAAAGAAAACGGGGTAAATATTGATTGTCGAGAACTCGCCTATTATTGCAATTTTTGGACGAAAATGCCGGAATGTGATGTATTTTGATGTAACAATTATTGAAACGAAGGTATATTGTGACGTTTTTGCATGGTACTATTTCTGTACTCACTGTAAGTGAGATGACGAGAAAAAATATGTAGCCTACTTGGTCAGCCATGTTGAAGCTAGTCAGCTAGTGATGGCACTAGTATCTGTAGGCCTACCCGAAATGACTGCTAAAACGAAGAAATCTTAATAAAACCGTATTTTCATGTTACGAAAAACCCATGAAAACGACATTAAAATTAGAATGTGCCACCACTTCTGGATCTAGCTGTGTCGCCATAATTAGGAAATACCAACATCATAAATGTGTCGCTTCAAATAGTCGTGTTCTCTAAATTCAATAAGTACCGAAAACAGTAAAATCATGTAAAATCAAGTAAAATCATGTTGAAAATTATGTTGTTACCGAGATTGTTGTAACCTCGAAATACCGGTACTCTGAATGAACATCTAGACTTACGCCATAAATCCAATCTGTTATTTAGCTTAAAAGTAGGAGGCAAGCACTACACTATGCCCTAGGCTTGCTTATATTCAGTCAAAAAGTATCACTCCCATGATGAAGTTTGCTGCATCAGCTCACCTGGTTCGGTCATATGGATCAAATGTAGCTGCCATCGTCGTTGCTCGTTTGGTAGGTTGGAATCCACGGAAAAGCACGGTAAGCCTACTTTTTTTAGCAACTGTTGACTAACAATATTGAATACTGCGCGAGGTTCGTTTCAACAGCTACTTGCATTGTGTTTCATTTGTACACTACGTTATAGGCCTAACTGACGCATCAAGCACTTGCTTCTTGTTAATGAGAGGTTTATTGCTGTATGCTTACACCACTTATGTGAGCATACTTGTATTCAGTAAGTAACCTATGGCAATAGGCCTAGTAAAGGCCCTACTAGTAATCGGCCTAATTGTGGGGCTAGCCTACTTATTATAGGAACCTAGAGTGGTTTGCCATGAGAATTGTAAGACCAATCATGTAGGCTACAAGCTTAATCTCAAGCATGAACTCTGAGGTATGGGCCTACTGCAGATTCACTAGTCTACGATCGCTTGCTTTGGCAAGCCTATTGAAAATACTGAAAACACATTGTCAAACTGTATGAGCAGGCAAGAGCCTACCATCTTTTTGTATGAATTTAATATCAAATTACTAAGGTTACTATTCATTTGCAACAAGTGGGCTTATACTTAGCTTCAATAATAAAACAATCATCCCATGAACAGATATGTTAATGTAGTAATCGGAATAAAATTGTGATGGGCGCCTAATAATTATACTCTCTAATAAGTGTAATTTAATTTTCATTCAACTACCGCAAGCAACTTAGGCCTATTACAAGCAAGAAGCCGTCATCTCGAACCACCATTTACGAATTCAACATGGCTACCGTTCTTCGAGTTCGACTACAAACACTGCCACCTGGACTATCATCTGGGCGGCAAGATACAATCACCCCATTGTTCATTGATTTTTATTGTATTTACCTACCTCCGTCTCATGGAACACGAACTATAGCAGATTGTTACATAAATCTTTATTACCGGTGCAACTTACTATTGCTGATTCTCCATAGACTTTGAAACAGCGTGCAGTACTAATCCGAAATCAGTTAATAGGCATTAATTAAAAACTGGTAAATTTTACCAACTTTCAATCCATTTCGTATAACTATCACAATATTCATTTGATTAAAATGATATTGGTAGCGTAATTCATCAATACTCATCTCTCAAGTTCATTGTTATAATAATATGTAACCACTTAAATTCCACCACAATTATGCTTTTCATGAAGAATATTGGTACATTCATTTTAACCTACCATGTCCATGAAATTGTCACGGGAACAAATACGAGATGTTCCCATGTTTATAAAACATCTTCATTACACTTGTGGTAAAACTTTGTTTGCACTTAGTACATGGTTGATTTTCCAAAGTGGAATTGAAAAAAAAAAAAAAATATATATATATATATATATATATATATATATATATATATATATATATATATATATATATATATATATATATATATATATATATATATATATGGGCTGTAAATATATATATATATATATATATATATATATATATATATATATATATATATATATATATATATATATATATATACATACATATTCATTTGGTGATTTAATTTATATCTTCACTCACATATTCAGTCTGAAAGTAAATTGTTTTCACCCTTTACAGCAATACCTCGTAACATCACCCGTGGCGTGTTGAAGCCTATTTAATAAGTAGTCTACCACCCACCCATGTGCAAGTAAATTGTACAAATTCATTGACAATTAGCCATTATTTTGAGCTGTAAGTACATTGGTATTAATTTTAGTGTGTATATCATTTCTGCACTCCAGGAGAGTCTCTGACTGTAATTAAGACATCTACAAATTAAAATTACGAAAAGCCTTAGGAAACCGGACTAAGGTTAGGAGATAAGGGAGCTTTAGAACAACAATGTTACTGGTATGCAAATAGTAAAATATCAGGTATAGGAGTCAAATTGATTGAATATTCAATTGTTTACCAATAATTAAGAGAAAGCATTGAGGGGGAGCAAGTACGGGGCCTGCTGGAACGCTTTTGCCGGAGGCGGAAAATTTTGGGTCTCTTTGAAACTGTGGATTGATTTTGGTGATATTTTGATTGATAAAATTCCTTTTTATATTTCAAGCCAAAGAAAGCATCATCCCATCTTTCAAAATATTGTATTCGAAGTTTTTTTATAGCATATGTCGGAAAATGTATCAATTTCAGATTTTGGCTGTATGCGTAAGCTTCACATCAGTGACAGTACAAAGCACGACTAGACACGAGTGCAAAATGTATAAATGGGCCCTCCCAGTTTCTTCTATAGCGTGTCTCCAATTTACTTTTTTAATATAAATGTGATTCAAATTTTCTTTGAATTTTTGTCACATTTATGCATTCTATAAAGAAATGTAGAGTACTATTCATTACACATGAATTAATTTAATTATTTCACTCACTTATTGCAGTGGCAGATACAGGGGGGGGGGAGGGGGCAAAAAGTGAAAAAGAAAGAAAAAATAGGAAGAGAGAAGGAAGGAAATGAATATCGTGTGGGGCCACGATTTCATATTTTACATAATTGCATTGAAAATGAATAGGGAGTACTGTTTCAAAATGTCATGTATCTAGTAGGCCTATGTAGTTAAGTTATCAAGAATCAACAAACAACACTACCGTGCTTCTTTCAGGCTGTGAATGATATATTACGATTTATGTAAATAACAATGATAATAACGACGAGGGTCATTTCTAGGGGTGGGCAAAGAAGGCAGCTGCCCGGTGGCCAAATTTAAGGGGTGCTATCGGCGCCCATTTGTGACTTTCCATCAGTAAAACAAATCAAATCAATTTTTAAATCAAATTGATGACATTTTATTCACATCATTGGATGGAGTAAATGTTCTTATATTCAAATATCACTGTTATTGAATGATAGATTAATTCAGCATTTCATTTGCTTGGAGCAGCCATTTGGCAAAATTAGTCTTGCTAACATCCATGTATTCCAGAAATTTTGTGTAGTTCCTGAAACACGTGGAATCGTATTGAAAAAAGGAATTTTCAAAAATTTCCCTACGGGGTATGGCTCCCTCCTTGCATTTACCATCGATATGCACATTCAATTTTGAAGGCGCACAAAGATTGCTTGACCGGGGCAGTAAAATGACACGGAACGACTCTGCAGCAGTTGCAAATATTGGTTTTGTAGCCATTTTTCAATTTCATAAGTAGAATGATTTCGGCATCTGAATCTCACTAAACGGTATTCAATATGGGTGTAATTTCAAAAAATTCCCTGCGGGGCCAGAAGGAGGCCTTCCTCCCTTGACTCCGCGGGTCGCGATAACAGGCTGTTGCACAACTGTTTTCATGCGGCATTTTTTTCCCATACTGAAATCGCCCCCTCCCCCCCTCCATGAATATGACCTGGATCTGCCTCCGACTCATTGATTGCTTAGTATCAAAATTAATTCGTCTTGCTCTCTGGTTTTATTGATGAGACTGAACCTGCACTGGGTCTCTTTCATAGTCCAAAAAAATATATGAACATATAAATTTTAATTTTAGCAAATTATGCCAGTCTCAGGGGACCTCCCTGGAGTAAATTTTTTTTATTTGAAGAAAGCAAAGAGTAAATGAAGCAGTGGCGTAAATATCGGCGGTCCTGTGGCACAGGGGCCCACAGCACCGCCGATATTTACGCCACTGCTTCATTTACTCTTTGCTTTCTTCAAATAAAAAAAAGAGCCCCGCAGGGAATTAATTTGGAAAAAAGTATTTGAAGTGGTATTTTAGCGTATTTTGTAAATTGTATTCGTTTCAAATTACTGGGGTATGATCAATCTTTGCCTACTTCAAATAGAAAGTGTCGTCTCTATCGTTTCATACATCTATAATCTCGCATCATTTGTAGGATAACTTTTTTGGTAATACAGTACCGGTATCATAAGAGGTGTTTTATTGTATTTCAGGAAATGTATGGTTTCAAAATTTAGGAGTAAGCTGAAATTTTGCGTACTCATTACCTACTGAAAAAAGTAGTTATTTTTCCAATGCAGTATTTGAAGTGGTTAGCGCATTTTGGAAAAAGTTGGGTTTTTCATTTTCAAAGTGCGGTGTGCCTATACACAGGCTTTAATTACTCTTCATCTTCACCTGCCAATTTAACTAAACATAGGATATTATCACATACATTTTACACTACAAAAAGACAAAAGTTCTCATTTCCTTTATGAAATAATTAATGCCGATACTGTGGGATGGAACATTTATGATCAAAGATGCATATGATTACGTATGTTTGGATGAACAGCAAGTTATTCAGGAATACAGAGTGGAAGTGTCTCCTTTATAACTACATCCTATTTCTCTTCATCCATTCAATACGGTCGAGTACATGGTTTATGAACCTATGTGACAGATTCTTCTTACATATTTGTTGATAACTGAGAGTGTAGGTGCGGGAGCCATGGCTCCAAATTTAGGTCAACAGGCCACTGAACACAAATATAAAAATGTGAACTCATTCCGTTCAGTGGTTCACAAGAAAAGGTAGATTACGTATATGCCAGAATGAATATTCCCATCTATTGGACTAATACAAATGCTGTCAAGTGGTTTAAAGCTAACAATAGCTAAATTGCTCAAACTTATTTGCACCTCAACCTGAAAGTGGTATGTGTACTAAAAGTTTCAAAACTTTGAAAAGTCACGAAAAAGAAATTAAAGATATCAATAAACCCTTTTTAGCTGCAATATAATTTCATATATCTGATATTTTTCATTGCCCCTTAACAAAAGCATGCAAAAAAGTGAATATACCTGCATTGGATTTGCCAATTTAATTTTGTAGATCTCATGTTTGGTCAAGTCAGGACCAGAACTGATCCATTGCAGCAAAGACTTGCTAAAAATAAATATAATTTCTTCAAAAGAAAACAGCTATTTGGAATAAATCACAAATTATGCAAAAATAATTTTCCCATTTGTATTTGTGAAAATACAATTTGGCCCAGCAATTTGTACACCTCCACTTGACACGCATTTTACGAGAAAAGCTATGGTAGTTAGCTGAATGTATGTTAGTGCATGATTGTGCCAAAATGGGTGACCACTGCAAAAATCATGTATGCTAATCTTCAAAACACTAAAATACCACAATTACCTGTAGGCAGCAGTTGCTATAGGCATGAATGAGTTTGTAAATATATGGCACCATACCCACGATAAGATTTTGTAGCTTATACATTTTCAGATTATTTTAAATTGAATCATCAAGTGCACACTACCGAACATAATATAACCCTAATAGCACGGGCAGTCCCGAGGCGCTCTTCAGGCGCACAGAATGCCCAATGTAAGTGCCTCAGTAGTTTTAGTGTTATTAGGGAAGAGTGAATTTACTCATGCCAAAAATGGTTGCTGCCTGCTTCCAAGTCTTCATTTTATAGTAAATTGTTCAATTAATTATACATTATTGCATGAAGGTGAAAGTCCAAAAGACAATTCGAACAAACTTGATGAGTGATGGCTATGATCCGAAAAATACTTATAGGTAGTTATGAAAAATTCATTATTAGTAAATGATGCACTCTACTGATGGAGAGCTAAATCATTTTTTCATATCATTAAATTGGGATGAGTTAGAGAGTTTAGATGAGAATTCAAACATTCGCAAAAGAAGCTCACCAGTTTTAATTCTGGATCAAACTTACTATAGGTACAATGAAATGAATTATCACCATTCAATATTTATCAATCAGTCATTATCATATAGTTCCACCATATGAGTACGTAGTTTGTAATTACTGGTGAATATACTGTAGGGCTACTCACTATTTGTAATTTAAATCGCTCATATAATAATGACTGGGTGACAATAAGCCTAGTGTTGATAAGTTGATAATATTGATATGTGACTTTTATTTCATCACTCGAACTTGAAAAATTACATTTTTATATACATTTTAATTGATAACAATAATCTACCTAAGCCTGTATCATAAAATTATATATGTATACAAATTATTTCATACATTTTTAATAAAATTAGTGAAGAACAATGAAATATTATATCAACATTTATCGTTTATTTATATTGAAACAACCAACTGCTCTATACAACTAATAAAGCTCTTGCGTACATTTTAGGTGAAAGCATCCGTTTGTGCAATATATTTTGCAGTCCTACTTGTAACAGCCTAATTTGATCATCATAACAAACTTTTTTCCAGCACAAAAATATTAGAGCAACAGCTGGGAAATGTTTTCTAATGACGAAAAATAATATAAGACAAGTTCATCTTGAGCTAGTAATGGAAGAGATACCATTCATCAGTAGAGCAATAAATGAAACAGTCAAAATACATATCATCCACTAACATTTCACCACAAGATACCCCAACAGGCAAACTGTCAAGGCCTAGTAATAAATTTTTGAAGGACTCATGTCATATAACCTATATTATTTACATTATTATCATTACAAAAACATAAATAGTATTATTCAAGAAAACAACATATCTGACCATTCATTTTAAATAGAAAAATGTCAAGTGGTCTTAGCAGTCAGAAAATGACAGATCGGTTATTTTTGTAAACGAGATACACAATTTTAGCCGACACTGATGACCAATAGATCTGAGATAACCAAAGGGAAATTTGAATAAAGACGACAAGAAAAACTAGTACAGTTCATTCGAATGACTGTCTATTGTACTTGTTGCTCCAGTCTCAATAAAATAAATAAAACCTGAGATTCCTCCCAAGTGAAGTCACTAATTGTTGAAAGAGACAGACAACAGTGTATGCCATCTGAGATTCACTTCTCAAGTTTGAAGTATTGCTGAATAGTAATGAATGATTGATAGCCAGAAGATACATGAAATAGTGCCAGTACCAAAATATAGAGATGGAAAATGCAAACTCTAGGTTAGTACGTATGAGAAGAAAATCAATCCTAACAAGATCTAAAATGTTTCATTTGTATAATATGCAGACATATATCTATTATTTTTGAACATTTGGAAATCATATTGGAGAACAATATTTGAAATAGCTCAGCTGATATTTCTATGAAGAAAATGGTTACAGAAACTATGTCTTACATATGGCCTATTATAATTTGACAGACCCTGTGAGAAGTGCTAGCCTAGTGCACTGGTGACAAGCAAATTCCGGAAATTGATGATCCTATGATTTTTTTGGCAAGTTTGTGAAAAATAAAAATTATGCAATTTTCCAGGCATGTAAGTCTACAAGTTGAACATTTTTATACTATAAGTCTTGCCCTTGCAAGGGCTAATAAAATAATATTTTCATACACTGCAGTACTATTCTCTATTGTAAGGCCTAATATTTGTGACTGATACATGAGTGTTATTTTTCCAATGTGTTTATAACTGTACTTAGAACTTACACATACAGATCAATTGAAAGAAGGAAAAGACAGAAAGTATTTCAATAATCAAATCACATTTTGGTACAGTATATTACGTTGCCTATAATCATTAATCATCACCACAGATTCAAAATCACTAAAAATATCAATTTCATGGCACTAGGCCACTCAACGTGGATTGTCTGATTGAGCTAATAACTGACAGGGTAGGCCTATGTTAATCTAGTTCGAACAGAGAAAACATAAAGAGGTGTATTCGTGCTGTGGATAAAAAATTGTCAAGACCATTTTTCAAATAAATTTGATCAGTTTATACTGTCATGACTTATGACTCATGAGAACTCAACAAAACATTTATAAAAGTTTCAAAATTAAAAGTTTCACCACCTGTTACTAACCAGCATAGAAGTCCTACATAAAAGCCTATATTTATTGAAATTACAAGTTCAAGCTACTTTAATACAAGTATAATGTTATAATCAACCCTACCTGTCTAGTATCTACAGCAATTCAGTAGGCCTATATTGAAGATTTCTTATTTCTATTTTATTCATATACTGATGAGAGTAATTGATATCTTGTTTAAATGGCTACACACAACCATGGAGCCCAAGATTTGCCTCACTAATTACCACTACTAGATTAGTACTATTGACCTATTGATGCATGTTCAAAGAAGCCATTGGAGATTTTCACTGACTGATGACTGACAATACCCACTTTCAATAACAAACACAGCCTAAATCGTCATTTTTATATTCGGAGCAAATTATCGTGAAAGAGGATTAACCATTTCAATTCACTTGACATCACATTTCTTACAAATTTTCAAAAATATACATTTCTAACTATTCAGTTAGGAATGATATCTGGTACCATGCCGTAATAATTAAGTACAATATTTACAATTTTTACATTCATGTATTACAACCAAGTATTTATCAACTCATTATATGATTTGAGCCATCATATGAGAGGAATAATAACAGCATATGCTGCAAGTAATAACAGTGGATTTAGCCTCCATTAGGCAGACTGGGAATGAGTTTGCTAGCTGCTGAATTAATCAGGTAACATGCTAGCCAATAGCCACATAGCAGCTACATTAACCAACTGTACACATAATTATTTTCATTGACTACTGTATATGTACAAATCATCATTATTGAGTAAGTCCTAATTAGGTACCGACATTAAAAATGTTATTCCAAAGAAAAGGGCAGAATGTTCATGAGAAGTATTTCAAGACAATTGTATGCTGAAGTTATCATATTGTTTGGCTTGGTAACTACTAACAAAACTAGCCCAAAATAACAAAAGTATAGCCAAGTATCGAGCTTCCGTTGGAAATTAGGTCTATTATTAGAAGGTTTTAGGCAGTAAATGACTGGCAGCCAAATATCAATGGCCTACAAAGAAACATAATAGGTAAAATATTAAGACTTCAGTGATTCTAAATGAATGAGAATACAAGGTAAAAATGCTAGCACTATTTCTGAATTTAGAAAAATCTATTAGAGGGCAGGCCTACCTATTCATGTTTTGCTGACTTTTACAACTATCAACTATAGTCATTTTATATCCATTTTTTCCTATCTAATTTACGAGTCAACTACATACTGATTGTTGTCGGAGAAAGTGAATACCATTATAATAATTAAAGAGTCACTATGAACAATCTGTATGTATGGTATGCATGACTGCTTTATGGACGGCCTCAACATTATTTACCTACGTTCGACGTAGCTGTTCGACTTGAAGTGAAAATAAATGTCAAACTTGACATTTTGGTATTGATCATTCTTCAATATTATTTCATCTTACTAATAAATTAATAATGATAGATATCTGGTCCCCACTTCAATCTTATTTCAAGTAAAGGAGTGCAAATCACCACTCTATAAGGACAAGTGACTATATTGATGATTGCCTGCCAAAATTTACATCTTAATTATTTTATGAAGACACTGCGTATCATGAAATAAAAAAATGAAAAAGCAGACTGATGAATTAAGAGACAATTATGGTATTTCAACAATCTGTTATCGCAGTAAATTATAGATTTTTCCTTGACACAGGTTACAATTGTGACTATCATAATAAGTCTGTTACATATCAACTAAGCTGTTTCTGACAGTAGGTGTACATCCACTAACCCACAACCTAGCACATGACTATTTTCAACAGATTCACTTGACAAACTCCTGTTCAAGTCTAGAATGCAGTGTCATTACATGAGAAAAGAATTAGTGAGTCTCAGGTGGCCTAATGAGTGAATCTAGAAACCAGAAATGGAAGATAATACATTGACCCTTGCCAAACCACACAAAAATGTTATAATACACGGATTTAATTGCAAGAAAATATGGAAAAAATACATTTTGTTTACAATGGCTCATTATTTCAATATTATAAAACAACTTTTCCAACTGATTTTTTGAATATGATATTGTATGTGTGACTGATGAGTAGGGTTGTCAATCAATTAAAAAAAATGCAAACAATAGCGGAATTCCAATATCGAATATTGATCGAAATATGTCGAAATTTCAATCAACATCGAAAATATCAAATCAAAAAAATATGATTCAAAGCAGAATGGTGTCATACACCTTGATGCTGTATAGGGAAATCCACTGCTGTGTCTTTCATCTGACTGAGTGGCTGCAAAAAGGTTAGAGTTTCTAGCACGCAATACGAAATTCACGATAGCGGTGTATTATTTCATTTATTTATAATTTTCACATCGATATCAATCATTGTTTCAATATTGAATCGAATACCAAAAATGAAGGATCGATCGAAAATATAAAAACAAGCCATTTACTTTGTTTTTGATTTTCACAAAAATTAATAAATTTTATATATCAAGTAGGTATTTAAATGAATAATAGAATCAGCGTCCTACTAGGAAATGCTAATCAATACATTGAATACGAAAAAAGCTGAAACTCAAAATTTTCAGGGTAGGCCCTATCAAATATGCTATGCAAATACATACTTATATCCTCAAACTATAAATAAAAAATAAATATATCACTTACAGACTAATAGTAGTACGTGAAGTACACATTTACACAGAAAGGGTTAACAATAGACCTAGAGGTAATGGAATGTTGACAAGAGTATTTACTCTTCACGAACATCTGTACAACAAATTATAATAGAAGACAAGTGTAGAATTATATTATTATTGCTTGTTGGTCTATGCAAGGGTAGGTGGACTAAATAGGAAAGGTTTTGCAGGTACTTAATTTTAATGACTGCAGTCTATCCATCACTTTGTATCTTTGTACTGCATAGGGTCTACATTATAGTATGTATGACTTATTACAGGGTTGTAATAGTAAAATGCTGAGATTTTCATTTTAGCTCGCAAATGATGTAATAATCAACTCAACTTTATAAATAATAACATCTTTTCAGACTTGCATCATACATTACTGCCCATAGAAAAGTAGGTAACTCTACCCAATAGCAGTCATATGCATGTTTATGAAGAAACAATGTAGAATGTTTAGATATTATATCCAGGCCTAGATATGCTAACATGTGTTGATAAGTCAGTATAAATTATAATATATCAACAAATGAAAGCAGAATGAAATAAGACTGAAAGTATGACAAATTTTCCAACTACTATCCTCTGTAAATATAGCACGCTATTAATATTATCCCTCAACACTTTGCAGCCAATTTATTTTTGGGAAAAAATTGAACTATTCTACCCAAAACATATTTCAGACACACAACGCTGGATGAAGCGAGCTGGAATGCTGGCTTCAGTATGTGTTAATCGATATATTGATAAGCGCGATGGTTAAAATACGCTGAATTATTTTATCCGTACGTTAGAAACAGCCAGGCCAGTTTTGTCTAATTGTAATAACTAATAAGCACAGTCGTATCCTCTTTTAATTAGCTAAAATAGCGCAAATATCTCAATGGACGATAGAAATGATTATCACTGATCACTGATCATTCATTACTCACTAGCGTTATATAATATTATATACTCCAATTTCTACACGTAGATACAATTATTAATAACTGCATTTGAACATTCAAGACCATACTTTTGATATGGAAAAACAGGAAGGTTACTGAAACTTGTAACTTGAAACAGTGGGCACATTGTGAAAAAAAAAATGAAATAAAAATACAGACAAATAAAGTGAATGATTACCTTTGATTTCCATCACATTAATTTTGAGAGTATATACAAGCAATTCACACTTGTCACTAGAACTTTCTTGGGGTAAGCTTGGAATCCATGTTACAAGTCAGTCATGTATTATAATCTGATAGTATGAGTTCTGTTCAACGTCGCACAATTAGTACCGAGGTACCATGAGCTCCGCTCCGAGGGTGTTCAGTACTATTCTGTCTCACAGGTCTACTAGCATTTTATTGAAGATCCAACTGTCATCGACTTTTTGGAAATAATTGGTTGGAAACGTAACACCTTGTTCACGGCGAATGCGCTCTTCCATTCTCTGACGCTCTTCCAACTGAAAACGAAGAAAGTGTGTTAATTTCTTGAACAGTTTTGGATCAAATTTGAGAGAAAAATTGTCTATTTTATTAACCGTAAGCAAGAAACAAGTGAAAGAGATCATTGTTGGAAAGCTATAAATAATTAATAGTAGGCTTATTACTATTCAATAACTTGGGAGTAAAAGCAAACTTCTTTGCACAGGATACGTCATCAGAGGAGGTAAGAATAATGGTTCAAACTTCAAAGTGTACGAACGTTTAAACTGCTTTGTTATTAAATTTAACTTTGATCAAGTGCTCAAATTCAAATTTGTGCATTTGCATCAAAAATGATCTTACAAAAAAGAAATGCGCACACGCCTATAATGACACTAGGAATTTTCCAAGGCAGCTGAATTAATAATGTCTAGAAGGTGCATGCTATCAATATTGGAAACTAATTGGTTCATTAGAAATCATTCATTAGCCAATACTGCATAGCACATTCATGTATTATATGCCCAAACCAGAGAGAAAATAAGCAGCATTGCATCGCACTTAATAATCATGTCACTATATTGCAAATTTGTGATGAGAGTTTTAGCCTAGTTACTCTCAATCGAATGAACATTTTGTTATAACAAGTAACAAATTGACTAGCAGAAACCTCCAATCAACGGCTTACACACGGTCTGCTGTCTATCCATCATTATACTTCCCTGCATACTTCTTCTCCACACAAGTTATGCCATACGCCTACTGTGCAAAAAAACACATACTAAATAAAAAAATCATCAAGACCATCCAGTTACGCCTCCATTAATTTACCACTGACGGACTCTTCAGGTCACATTTATTTGCGCCGGTGAAACTCGATTACGGTACTTTCCATATGCCGCCGGCCTACTTTCGTCTTCGGACATATCATACTCAACATCACTTAACACTACTTCGCGCTCAACATTTAAAAGACGACTTGAATAATCTATTTCCACATCACTGAAAGTATGGTCGAAAGTTAGAATCTTCGACAACATCAAATGAAGGTACGGTAGTCATCTTCGCTAGTTTTCAGTTCCATTTCCATGGTTACAGAATTTTAGTGATTTATATTTACAATGGTTTAGATGGCAGTGAATCTCTGACTCACTGAATAAAAGTCCATCGAGTTGCAACAATTAGATTCATAGATGGCATTGCTATACGTTCTTTTGAATAAACGGTGCAAAACTGGATGCTGAGCCTCGCCCAACAAATGACAGGTACACACACTTTCAGTGTCGGAGCAGGCGCGACGAATAAATAGAAATGGATGGTCAACAAAAATTGGTTCAATTATTTTCCCTAGCTCAAACTAATAATCATTAACTTACACTTCTTTTATACTCTGTGGCAAGTTCTATGTCTGGCTTCTGCAATGCTTGAGTTACTTCATACCATAACTTGCGAGATTCAAAATTGCCTTGTTGCGATAGTTGGCGCACACGCTTCGGGAATATTGCCAACTTATTGATATCTACTCGGCGACTGTCACCCTGTGAAACACACACAATCAGCAACCAAACAAATAGTAACTGGTAACAGATGCTCATGCCTGCCAGGTTCTTTGGTACGTAGGCTAGCTTGAATTCACAGTTTCGGAAAAAGTACGTCAGTCAGTCAGTAAGGTGGCCAAGAAACCGAGTCAGGATTACCGGTAATAGCATATGGACAGTAAATGCAATATAGGCCAAACACAATGTCTGACATAATTCACTCATAATACCACACTGAAAAAGATTACAAAATCACACTTATTGTTTCAATGTTTTACTTTGTATAAAGATGTTGTGGCAAAATGTAGAAGACAGAGGATGATAATGATTTGGGCAATTCTTTGTGACTTGACTACTGTAAGTAGACACCAATGATATAACAGTAGAACCTCTGTTATAAGTTTCTCGTTTATACATTTATTACATTTATAAGTTTTGTTTTTTGATCCCACCCATATGCTCCACATGTTGAATAGTTTCATTTATAAGTTCTTCACGTTTATACATTTTTTTAGTCTGGTCCCCTGAAAAACGTATAAAAGAGGTTCCACTGTATTGAGTGGTTATAAAACAATCTGAAATATTAAAGGGAAAGTCAACTTGTTTTTCGTAGATTGCAGATTTGCATTCTATTCATAATTTCAAGATATACAGTATTTTTTATTTTATCTATAAGTTGACGCGTCTGGGAGAAAAATGCAATGGTAGTATTTGCTAATTCCTGGGAATGGGGACTGTGACGTACGGTGGTCAAGTCGCTCTCCTCCCCACACAATGATCCATTCATTCAGTTTCCCGTTAGTTACGGTATACGTGAGACTTATTGTAGTAGTTCTATGCTAAGTGCAATGCCTGGTTGTTGTGCATTCGGGTGCAATAACTATACAGAAAAAAATAATAAATCAGTGCGTTATCACTCATTTCCTAATCATGATAGATTACCAAAACAATTTGCTATTTGGAAACAAAAGACATATGACAAATTTTAAACTGTCAAAATTTTCTTGAAAGCGATTACCTACGTTGGGATATTTTACGATGTGAATTAATGCCGAATGCATTTGGATTTGGTCCACGTTTGAAACCGGGTGCAGTGTCATTTTAGAATTTGAAAGACCAACAAACGGGAGCATTATA
This sequence comes from Brachyptera risi, assembly GCA_964007535.1. Taxonomy (NCBI): domain Eukaryota; kingdom Metazoa; phylum Arthropoda; class Insecta; order Plecoptera; family Taeniopterygidae; genus Brachyptera; species Brachyptera risi. The sequence goes on along the minus strand of OZ023327.1, from coordinate 70,252,082 downwards.
TGAGATAATGACAAAAATCTCAGACTTGCTCGAAAATAAAGACTGATACAATTTCAGAAGAAGATGAACCACAATAAAATCCCCATAAACATTGCACTATTTCACGTCCAACGATGCAAGAATTAAAAGTTTTTAAAACATAAACATAACTTGCGATGCGCACCTCAGAATACGTTATAATAAGGAGCATAATACATGAGAGTTCGAATGATTTTATAACATATCAAACTATTATCAGGAAAATATTTGAACTTGAATTATGATATTTTGTATTATACATTGTAATATCTGTGCCGGCCACTTGGTATTTATTGCCTTGATGTGACGCAATAAAGCCTGTATAATTTGATTTGAATTCTTCTGGATATTGTTCTCTTATTGCCGACACGACACAAGACGGAATAACTATTATGTTGCCTTTCCCAAGTGACGTATTTGAATTAATCCAAATCACGAATTGTTTGTATCATAATCGCTACACTTTGTTTGGGGGTTGATCGTCGATAAGAGCTATTCTATTTCTCCTACTTGTGTTTTTTAAAAATTATTTGGTGGCGTAACGTATTGAGTACCGTACATATTTAGATAAAATTATCGAATACAAATCTGGATTTTGTGTTACGCAAATAAAATTCTCTCTAACCTTTGAAATAGTATACGTTCACATTCTCTACAACACAAGCTTTCGTGGACGGTTGGCATTACCCTACACTTATCACACATACACTATAAACGATGCTCACGTCTTCCTAGACATCTTGCCGTCAACCTGTGCTCTTCTATAGCTTGCACTACCGGTACTTCGATTTCACTATCTGAATACTCGGGTTCGAATCAATACGGTTGGATTGCCCGATCAGTCATATCCCATATTATATATTTAAATTCAATAAGTATTAACGTTAGCCCAAGTTTGGTTGAAAAACTTCCGTTAAATTAAAATCAATATAGTTCTTAATAAAAACTATATGAGCACATATGAAATATACATTTCGAGATTGAGAGTGATTAAATAACATAACACTGCTTTACGAATTATTGTATGCATGCAATTGCAAATACGCAATTCAAAAACCATAAGCCAAGATCAACAATACGTCTCTTTGGTTGTGGAGTTTGAAACAAACTAAAAGTGCATGTATTGTTCAGGAATTTGAAGTTCTCAGAACCACGTGAATGACAGAATTGCACCTGCGAAGATGGGAGTGGAATGAATGACTGACCATGGCTAGTCAACAATTCTTGGAATCCACTATAACTGACATGCAAGAATATTCAAATCTCTTGAAGGAGAAGAGATAAAATTATGAAACTTTTACCAAAATTCATAACAAAACAAGACTGTTCATAATAGAGAATATAAAACAAGTTGACTTTCCCTTTAAGAGTTTAGTTGAATAACTAGTGGGCCTATAAGAATCACAGAGAATACCAACATTAAATCATGAAGAAAAAAACGTAATTTGAAATTTTTAAACTTTTCACAATGAATTTAGATATAGCCTACCTACATTGTGAGCAGAGGCAAGCATTAGGGGAAATTGAAAGCCAATTATCGTTTTTCAATAGCTAAAAGGGGTGAATTGGGGTCGACTATTTTTACAAAAATTGTTTTTAGTGGTGAAATGGGATTTGCAGTTTTTCACCTTTTTAATTTGATGAATGTTTTTTTTTCATGCGGATAGGATTTGATGGTAAATAATTAACAGTAAGTGCTGTTATTTTGAATTATTTCATAACTTTTCTATTTTGTCAAGAGAAAAAACCCCATTCAGGACAATCTGGTTCTTACTGTTATTGAAAAAGTATGGTAATTTTTCCGATATGCAGGCCTATGAAATAAACATGGGTAGAACACATAATTTGTAATGAATAATGAAATTTGTGTGCTTACATTTTCGTAAAAAAATTCAAAATATCGATTCCATTCTCCTTGCACCTTGCATACATTTTCACCAATACAGTCCTTCACCTCGGCAGTTACCTGGTTCACCTTGCCACCATAGAACGGCTATCAAAACAAGAATGCGTATTAATTATATTACCAAGCTGTGTGATTTATACTCAACGATTGTACTACAATAATTGCTCTTTTACAACCCTGGCATGTAATTCAAGACACAATAAGAAAATAAAATAAAATTGTCATTACAGTAAAACCTCCATCCATCGTTTTTCAAGGGACCAGGAAAATAAAACCATCCATCCAGGAAAATTTAACATTGATTATATGGAAGTAGGGCTAGAAAAAATGAATGATACATCCAGGAAAACGATAGATCTGGGAACGATGCATAGAGGTTTCACTGTATTCACAGCTAGATACAAACATGTAATCATAGCATACTGTAGATATTTTCTCTTCATTGCATTTAGAATTTGAAAAGTAGTAAGCACTTTGGTGCATCTATCATTTTGAAACGTCGAGTTTTGTTGCGCAACAACATTCTGTAGTGTAATAACTAATAACTAGGGATGAAAATGATGATCAATAATATCGCTTCGATATTCGATTTCCCCCCAAAATGGAACAATAACCGATATTAGTTATACTATCAATAACAATTTCAAATCTGTTTATGTATACTCAAATCACTCATTTGGTTATATGATGGCACTACTGGTCTATTTTGCTCAATTACTCTTGAACGATTGCTAAATCACTCTATCTGGAGCAAGCAGAAACAATAACTTTTGCAGAACTTTGCATTCATATTATTTTTACTTCAAGGCATCCCCAGTCTCCATAAGGCTTCTTCAATCTCTTTAAAGCAAGAGACAACTGTACCGGATGGGAAGAACTAGGCAGAAGAGTTGGAAAGGGGATCCAAAGAACTAATAGGGGAGGAGAAAGAATGGAGGTGGAGAGAGTTTACTCAAATGTAGGGAAAAACGGTTTCGTCCAGAGGACCATAAGAGACTGGAGTGAGCTGGAAGAACTGCAAAGAAATTATTAGAATTCAAGAAAATGATCCAATAGAATAATAATATCTTGCCACCGTGCATCTAGCACATCTGCAAGAATGTTTACAAATACAAAAATACAAAAGGCAAAAAGTTCCCCCAGGGTGATTTCACAGATATAAATGATTATAAGAATTCAACAGTACAAGATACAAAATTAAAAAATAGATCATGAGGTGCGGACATCATTTGTCGAAATGCTAATGAGTAGGTTCCCCTTGACCTTGAATTAATGAGTTGGCATCTTTACAGGCCATGTTTGTTGTGCCATCGTTTACAAATAAAAATCATCAATTTTCGTGCTCGTTTCATACTTCAATGCATTGCACATTGTTTATCCCCACAGCAATTGCAAATTGAAGTGTAGACTAACTTTGGATTCTATGTGCAACCAAATTCTCAAGACATTGTTGATGAAGTAATTTTATTCATTTCGACATTGTGATAGGCCCTAGGCCTGTTTGACATCATAGGAGTCCGACTACCTAATTTGCCTATCCTACTCGAATAGATGATCGCGTATACGAAGTCTGTTCGAGGAAAAGGTATTCCGTCGAAAGTAAAGAGCTTATTCTTATCGGCTGAAAAATAATGTCAAAAAATGAGGGGAAGGCAAAGAGAAATAAGAATGTATTCAAGTTTCAAGCTCATGCAGAGTTGCCAAAAGATATTTTTGGGGGGCGGGGTGGGAAATGTTAAAATATCTGAGAAACGATATTTTCGGTATTATCGAAAAGTTGGGAATTTTAGAACGTTTATCGATATTGAAATCAATATCTTTCTTCACCCTACTCATAACAGTACTGTACTGGTAAAACTATTATACAGCGTACATTACGCATACAAGAAAAACATCCCAAATGGAGTAATTCCATATGAAATATGAACACTTGGAATAAATTTTGACCCTGACCGACCGAGAATTTGATGAAATTCGGCACACTTGTTTAGGATGTTGATTTGAGAGAAAGCATTCACTTTCACTTTTCTACTCGAAGGGTTCAAAAGTTAGAGATGTAAGTGTGCTATCAAGACTTGAGGTTAGAGGTGCAAGCCCACTTTAGAGTGTTGGTTGGAATGAGGAAAATGGAGCATCTTCTCATGAAAATACGTGGTATATGGCTTATTTGATTTTTTGGGGGGGTTGGAGGAAATCCAGTCTGATAATGATGACAGGTACCCGCATAGAAAAAATCCTACTCACGGACATATCTACCAACCATCCTTCATTATAGTAGTCACAGCTTCCAACAATGATTTAAGCCAAACCAAGATGATGGCTATCAATTATTATGTATCAGTTTTTTAAATAGCATGTGGCACAGTGAATATCTAGAAGTATAAATGTGAGGCTGAGGGTGAATACCTCAACTGCTATGCCAATAGTTATGCCACTGATTGATAGAAGCAAGTACATATCAAGACTCAAATCTGAGAGGACAGTGATGTACACTGTGTATTACATACCTTAGTATGGAAGACAATACTTGAAGAGTATCCCGTCTGTTGGCACGTCAACGCCACTTTCCCACCAAGTTCGATCCACGGTATATTTATTATAGATCGAGCATACGCGGCTGGCAAAGAGAAATTGTAACGTTCCTTTCGTTTTCCTAATAAAAGAGAAATATCACCGATCATGTTCACGCCAACGGACATGCCCGAGAAGTTGGACTTTGTCCAGATGGAAGCATTCAGACACATTTGTTTCTGAGGACATTCGACGTAGAATGCCGTGACGGGTGGGTGGTGGGACACCTGCTCAGCAGTATACCACACGAGTACCGACTCTGAATCGTCTTGACCTTCTCGGGGAGGGATTCGCCACGAGCAGTGGAATGTCTCTCCAACAATAGGGTTGTATGGCTTCTTAGCTACAGTGCCCTTACGGCCCATATGGAACGACGTGAGG
>OZ023327.1:70239706-70242206 GCA_964007535.1 Brachyptera risi | reverse complement strand
AGTGAACATAAGCGAGATACCTAATTGGGCTTTTATGGCATTTTCCTGTTTATACCATTCACATGTTGTTCAGTTTGATTGATGAAGCTGACATTTTTCATGGGCACTCGGTCTCACCTAACGTAAATCTGGGGGGCTATAGTTTCGGGATGAAATTAATCAAGTTTCATCACTTCCAAAAAAATTCGGTTCAAAATTTTGAAATAATTGAAACAAATATCCTCTGGAAATGTTAAAAATTCAGAACATATCAATGCAGTACACACCATCACGAAAATAGCCGTTGGGAGTGAAATGTAATGTATTCTCTTCTAATATCCATTTTAGATCAAATATCCAATGAAATCAATCAAAATAATCATCAAATTTCTAAAATGCTCAAAAACGTGACCATAGAAATTCCCGAAAATATGGCTTTTGGTGGCAAAGGTTCGAAAAGGTGACTTTTCCTTGAAATAGTGATCAGTTGAGAGGTAGGCCCCAACCCAGAGTAACTGCATAATCTGAGTTCAATCAACCTGGAGGGCAAAAATTCAAACCTCTTTTTTCAATGAGGATGAATGGATGCCAATAGACCAGATCTTAGTCATCATTACAGTGTGTCATTATTCATTAAACCCAATATATAAAAAAAAAAAAAAGAACCTTTCAAAAAATGTTCATTTTAAATTATATTCATACTTTGCAGATAATAGTTCAGCAGACTTCAGCCTCGTATAAACTTCTATGTTTCTATTGAATTCAAATTTGAATTATCCTATTCTCAGCACTTTTGGTTGTAAACTTGAACTCACTATACTGAGTATGACAATTATGCCTTCATAATACAGTAAAACCTCTTTAGTACATTTTTCACCTTAGTGAGTGTTATTTTTTGATCCCATCTATAAGCTCCCGCATGTTGAATAGTCTTTAGTAAGTTTTTCACTTTAGTAAGTTTTCCACTTTAGTAAGTTTTTTCAGTCTGGTCCCCTGAAGAACGTACTAAAGAGGTTCCACTGTACTGGTATGAAATTCTAATTTCAATGTGGCAGAATAATGTGTGTCTGACATGTCTTACTCCACAACCGAAGTAATTTTTTTGGTGAAGCACGCAATTTGAAACACTATATGCAATGGACCAGAGATTTTGGTGTGTACTCCGGCTGATCCATAGCCAACTGAAAGCCTATCAAGTCCGTGAGTTCAACCCAGGAATTTGACCTTTCCCCCTTCCGCTGTAGAGACGAGCCATAACTAGCGGGGGTAGTTGGGACACGTCATGGTACTGGGACGTGGTATGACAAGGGTTCGTTAGTGAGTTTAGTTTGGATTTTTCCCGTGGAGGGATCGTTCGAGACAGCTAGTTTACGTGGTCTGATTGCGAGATACTTCGAGTCGGGTGTTGGAGTTTGGTTATTTTTTTTGAACAGTTAACTCAGTGGAATTTTCGTTGTTTTGTCCGCAGTTTGAATTATTCTTTGTTTATTTTTATTTTGTGTGAAAACGTGGCGCTCTATTGCTTATGAATATAGCATATGAAATATAGCATATAGCATATGAATATGCTAAATGAAAATGTATATACAATGACAATTAGCGGAAATCGGACAATTTCAAGTTGACAATGTTTTGACTGCTGCATTGAGTGTATTCACTTATTATAATATTGACCATTCATATACTGACACTTTATTGTAAACAGCCATCTGAATAAAAAAATAAATGAATAAATAAAAATTGGTTTCGTTATTATTTCATTTTGTGTGATTCAATTTGGTACCGCCTAGTTTGGGCCCTTAACTCCCCCCCCCCCCCTCCACCAGCTTCCAAAGTGAAGAACTAAGTCGAACAAAGCAGAGTGGGGTAAGTCGTGGCAAGCCAGGTTCAAACAATTACCCGCTGAGTAATCAATGTTTTATTCTTGTCTTTTGTCCGGTGTTGTTGCCATCGCGTGAGAATCACACATTTATCTTGTCTCCTTCCCAGCAATCACATTTTACTTTACAACTCGTTAACATTTGAGGTGCCCTCAACAGCTCAGTTTGCACGTGCCTTGTATTGTGTAATTTGAGATATCCCGAACAAACCGTGGTGTCCGAGGTGCGGTCGTTTTTTGTAAATATGATTGGAACAGGTAAAACATGGCATATATTTATGAATACAGGTTATATGGGACTTTAATAGGGGGGAGGGTTGAACTTGGATGATGACAAGTGTAGCTTGGTAGGATTTTCCTACCAGCCAACATCCCTAGTATGCACCTAGTGCTGTCGGGGACCAAAATGAAGAATTTCACTTGACCGGTTAGCCTAGCAACAGATCTGATCTATAAACAATCTGGGACATCTTACATGTAAGTCTTCACTGCTGTGCGCGCTCAATTATTTCTCTCAATTTTACATTCTAAATCACAAATATCTAGAAGAGAGACAATTATACTATAGTATTCGAAATTAATTATAACATATGGTATAAAACAAAAATAACATGAGTTGTACTCTGCTTTGTATCCATAAAA
>OZ023327.1:70209220-70239506 GCA_964007535.1 Brachyptera risi | reverse complement strand
CCCCACAAAGTAGAGCAAGTTGCAGGATCTTACCGTCATTAGAAGCTGATCGGCTAGATCCTGGGTTCGGCTCAATGTGGCGGCTCTCTTACACGTTTCCACCGTCTCAGTGACTTCACCAGTGATCCAATCGGATGGAGTGGCCTAAAATGTCCATCGCTCACTTTCATCCAAACAGAATTTATAAAGTAGTGACCAATTGTCTAACTCAAGCAAGCTGATAGAGGTTCCCAATAGCATCACGAGCATTCAATTGCAAATGTACAAATAAATAATAGAGAAAGGATGCGTATCACTACTGTAGTGCCAATGATTATATGAGTGAAGAGTTGATTGTTCTATTGAAATTTTAATTCTATTTGAAAAGCTAAAACATATTAATAGACACTTCTTTCGAACCACCGTAATTGCCTCGATAGAACATCAACACTAAATACCGTTTTTTAAAAAACAATAAAAAAGAAACAAAAAAACCCCTCTGAACGTAATTTTGAACCACGCATCTCTGGTCATCAATTTTTTTCTATTGCTTTTCGAATATTTTTTCAAACACGGATTTGACAGTAGGTTATGAACCATTAGAATTAAATTATCGAACAATACTGTAGTGGGCTCTTTCTCTTACTTGTTATCTTCTATAATCAGTTCCATTCAATGTCTGATATCTGCAGGTAATCCAAGATATATATATATATATATATATATATAATAATTATATATATATATATATAATTAAATATATATATATATATATATATATATATATATATATATATATATATATATATATATATATATATAATTATATATATATATATATATATATATATATATATATATATATATATATATATATATATATATATATATATATATATATATATAATTATATATATATATATATTTATATATATATATATATATATATATATATATATATATATATATATATATATATATATATATATATATATATATATATATATATATATATATATATATATATATATATATATATATATATATATATATATATACACATAAATATATATATAAATATATATATATTTATATATATATATATATATATATATATATATATATATATATATATATATATATATATAAATATATTTATTATTTATATATATATATATATATATATATATATATATATATATATATATATATATATATATATATATATATATATATCTATAAATATATATATATATATATATATATATATATATATATATATATATATATATATATATATATATATATATATATATATACATATATATATATATATATATATATATATATATATATATATATATATATATATATATATATATATATATACATATATGTATATATATATATATATATATATATATATATATATATATATATATATATATATATATATATATTTATATATATAGGAACTCTTTGAGAGTAAACGGCTACATAACATGGTAACAAACTCGGAGAAACAAACTCGTACACCATCAGTTTATAAATCCCAAAGCATATTTTTAAACATGGGACGTATTCATCAACGCATTCACTCAACATTTTGCCTCATGATAATTCACCCGTTGAATTAAGCCTGTATGTAGACATCGCATAATACACTATTGATGTTTCACCAGCAAGACCATTTTTTCAAGGTCAAATATATTTTAGGCAGAGGTCTCATATGCTAAACTAGAATTCCAATATATAGGATCTACTAGTAATTGCATAGCCATCACGAAGATGAAATAAAGCAGAACGCCTATCATAATTTGTACTTGTCAGTGTAACTCGTGGACGTACATAAAATGTTCTAAAAGAAAAATACATATGTAAATATTCAAAGAAAATTCACAATAATATCTACAACTCTTGTACACAGAAAGTCTGTCTCAATATCCATCTTGCACTCTGTAATATGAGTGGACTCATGGGAGAAAGAAATGTCAATTCAGTATGGAAATTAATGAGCAGTCAACCAAGTGCATCTAAAGAAGTATTACCCAAGTACAAAAGAATCCTAGATTCAATATGCTTGTGAAGGGAAGAGCCAGAACTGGCTGGTGGTTCAGTCTCTGGTTTGGACCCATTTGAAACAGTGTGTTACTGTTTGCAGAACATCATAATTTCATGATTATTCATAGCCAAATATTCACTGAGCATTCATCAACATTGTCAGGTACATACACAACACAAAGTTTCAACAAATTCAAAGTTCGGACCCATTTGAAACAGTATGTGACTGTTCTGTAGAACATCATAATTTCTATAATATATGCTGTACTAGAAAAAAAATTATACTACCATATTCACTGAATAGGCTTATTCCCTAACATTACCACAAATACCTAATTTTCAACTAATTTAAATTACACATAAATCAATAAAATTATATCTATATCAATTCAAGCAATTCACTCCCACAGATGCTAAAATATTACTTGTTACGACTTGGCAAAGGCGTCGAACATCTAAATTAAGAAAGTTCAATATGTGTGTTTAAAATTTGTTCTCAACGTTTTTTTGAAGCAGCAACTGGCTGGCTGAATATATTTAATCGCAGATCACTTCATTCCCCAAATTTGATGTACAACATATCGAGTGAGAAATCCTCAACATATCTAGCTATGAAAAGCTAACTATCTCAAGAAGCCTTCACAGCCATCACACAAGGTTCAATGCAAATCTAGGATTAGTGTACAGTATCATTATCACATCAACAAATATGCATCCTATTTTAAGTATTTTTCAATTTATGGTACGAGATTATGGAATAACTCAACCGTGTCCCTCAAACATGAGAAATCATACAATGTTTTTAAAAAATGAATTTAAGATGTGGTTGTTGAATGAATAAGAGAATAACATCATAATCAAATACATCTACAACCAAGCCTAAAATTCTTCACAAATGGATCATTTTCAACATCATCATATAGCCTATATATATTAATTTTATCACAATTATTAGGCTTATTTGTTTTGAACTTGGCATAAGCAATACGTAGTTTCTGGTTGGGTGGACGAGTGGTTTTGCCAAACCTCGCCATTCTATCATTATTCTAATTGTAGCATGTTTGAAAAATGTATGCAGAATGTTTTTCATGATGAATAAAAAAATACTATCAATAACCAGCGTAATTACTGCACCAAGTTGTCAGGTAGTTTTGTAAACTAGCCACGGTATAACTATAGCCTTTTTGTTCAGCTTATGGTTTGAATTCGTTGAACCTTTGTGTTATGTATGTACATGAAAATGTTGATGAATACTCAGTGAATATTTGGGTATGAATATTTTCTTGAAATAGGTATATATTTTTTCTTTCAAAACAGTCACATGCTATTACTAGAGGTGTTTGTTTTTCGCAACCCGCGAGATCGCAAATTGTTGTGTATGATGGTAAAACAACAATATAAGCATGTTTCAGTAAATTCTCAATCGAGTAATATGATTTTCAAGTTGCAAAAATATGCTAAATATACCTAAATTCGCTCGTAGCACCGAAATCAACTCGGAACTGCGAAATATTCCACGAAAAACACGTTTATTGAATGTTTCATCATAATAAAGAATGATTCTCACAATTTCCATCTTTTTATTTGGCACTTGGAACAAACCGAAGCATGTTGCAAGCAGTGCGTGTCATCTGCCTGTAAGCGCTTGTGTATGCGGTCTGACCTTGACGACCATGATGAGCTCGAAACAATCGTTCGTCGATAAGACTCGGGACGGTCGAGCGCCAATGGAAACGTGTCATATGGCGATCGTGCATCGTCAGCGCTAGCCAAGTAAACACGATCAGTGAGTCCTACGTAGTTTCGGGCGGTCGCATAGCTTTCTCTTGCGTGCAATACGAAATTGACTAAATTCTAACCGAGAAGAGAAATGATTTCATTGATATGCATTGAAGAGGAGTTTTTTGGTTAATCCAAATTTTTATAAATCAAAATCATTTTTTGGGCGTCTTCCATTTTAGATCAACGATGGAAACTGTACTGCAACCTGTACTACTGTAAACTGTGTACTGTTTTTCCTTTTGAAACTTCATGAAATGTCATTTCCATATGAGATTAGACCAAATTACCATAGCACCACCAAACACTGAAATTTGCAAATACAGATGCGAAAAACATGAAATCATAACACCATTTTCAAACACCTCTACCTATTACAAATGGGTCTGAACTACAGAGTGGACCACCATCCAGTAGGGCACAAGTTCTTTACTTTGTAAGCCTATGATCAATCTAGATAGATTTACGAAAAAGAAATATTTTCAATTCAGTCATTTGTCTGTTGAAAAGTAGGCCTACTATGACCCGCTGGTCAAGTTTCGGCACGTTTCAACAGCGCGGAAACAACTATTTCCAAACAGTTTATGATTTTCTTTGATGAGATAGACAGGGTGAGTGCATTGCTATCATACTAGAAATTGAACAGCAACATTTCTACTTACAACAAAAGTTCAAAACCTTTCTACTGGTTAGAATGACAGTACTCAGTACGCATGTTAAAGTGATATGGCACATGAACGGTTCTTTACTTTTTTATTTACATTCTACTTACCATTAATGCTAGTTACATTAGTTTATAGTTTGTACAATTGAATTTTACAGTGAAGTAGTAAATGTATAGGTTTATAGGCGCATCAAAGATGAGGTTATTATTCAACAATTTAGGCTACCAGTGATTTTTTAGCAATTCATCTTCGTCCTAAATAGTCAACTCTCAATTATCATACAGCTAATTAAAAAATAGAATGCACACAATACCTATAGTCTAACAGGTAATTTTTATTCATGTGGTTCCCAATGATACCACCAATGCTGGGTTATATGGGGGTATGAAAGAATGGTTGACAATGAAATGATGTCGAGTTGGACAGTTACAGAGTCCATGCCAACAGTGAGACTGGAACCCAGGCCATCTGGATTCAGATGTTGAGAAGTACCAAATGAATGTGTTGGATACCCGATTAGGAAGGAAGCAGAAACACGGCCAGGTAAATATAGTAGAGTGCATCAGGTTAGTACATGTCTTTACTGGTCCAAGTCTGATACACGAATGAACGACCTATGGCTAGTTACCAGCTCAGACGGAGCTGATCTATGCTGCCCGCTGGCGGTATATTGCGGACACAACAGTCACATTTAGATTTAGAGTATTAGATTGCTGTTATTTTATTTTCCAAATGAAATACTATCAATTGTATTTGTAATTATGTTTTACGATAGATTATTTTGTTAGGACTTGTATAGGAGATTTATAGTATTGGATGTTCATATGTATTTGTCATCTGAGAGGAAGGACTGTTGTGTCGGCAATATGCCGCCAGCGGGCAGCATAGATCAGCTCCGTCTGAGCTGGTAACTAGCCATAGGTCGTTCATTCGTGTATCAGACTTGGACCAGTAAAGACATGTATTGACCTGATGCACTCTACTATATTTACCTGGCCGTGTTTCTGCTTCCTTCCTAATCGGGTATCCAACAGAATGGTAAGCAAATAAATAAAAGGTAACCTTTATAATAAGAATCAGACATGTAGAAATACCTATCAAAGCTTTTCTAATAATTATTATGCTCCTGAACGTCAAAGAGATTTGTCAGCTTTGAATGTTTCGAATAAAAATCATTGTACTACATATCCAAACCTTATAGGTTATACAATAGTTTGCAATATGAAAGGGAGACTAAGATAGAAAATAGTCCCAAGTCAATGCTCAAACAGGTGCTACAGTACAGGCTTTTTAAAACTTCTGCAACAGTGGTATTCATATATATTCACATTTCACATTACCAATTACTTGTCAATTTTGTTCTATGATTCATGTTTATATGATTATTTAGTTATAATCTACATAAAATAAAATTCAAGAGATTTAATAATATAGCAGCCAAAAGAGTATTAAAATTTAAAAAATAACAAAGGGCTTAGAATGGCCCCAAAAAATATGTAAATATGTAAAACATTGAAAAAAGATATTGATTGAAGACTATACTTGTTGATAACGAATGTCACGGCTCATAGCGGGAAAACACATCCGAGTATTGATGTGTCATGAAATAGATTGGGAGCCGGAGCGTTCAAATATGCATTCTGATATCTAATTACAAAGCTTAGTTTAGTTGATACTGAAAGTTGGCTATTGGTTGTTTGTTAATGGTAACCAAGGTCAACGAGCTTATGATCAACCAAACTTGATTATTCACTGCCATCTAGATATTTGTTGCGCTTCCCAATACGATTTAATGCAAAACCGGGCTACGTGAATATTGGAAAGGGGTATCTCTTTAATGATGTGTTGAACAATCAGTTTTCATTGAAAATTGAAAATTCAACTGAATTAATCGATTTTTAGCTGCTGGGTATCATAAAAATTGAAATATTGCATGCATGTTGCCCGTTAAGAGCAACATATTGCCAATAATATGTTGACATACCATGTTGATTTCACTTGGACAACATATGTTTCGTATTAGATTGTCACTGGGATGAAATACCGTAAGCCTGCCGTATATATATGGTACAGCTTATTCAACATACTTTGTCAACATTTTCTCAATGACATGTATTTTTTAATAATAATAAAGTTAAATGAATAGAATACTAAAATTAACAATACTAGGAAAATATTTGAGTGCAAAGGGGAAAGCGCGCATACACTATGAGACAGAGCACAGCCTAATAATAACAGCCCAAGAGAACATAAGCTAATTGGAGGAATGTGCCAGTACTTACCTGAATCATTGCAAAGGGTTGTCCACATTTGACTATCTATAAGATACATTGGAAACAGCCCAAGTGTTTGCATTGATAAGGATGAGCAAACAAAGAATACCGGAGACAATTATATATGTTTATTAGGCACATAATTCAATATACAGTACCCAAAGCTTGACAAGTGGTTTTAGTGTACCAGTAGCTATTCAATCATGAATTTTATATCAGACTTTCAAATTTTTTATTCCCATATAGAGAATTATGTAGACCTACTAGCTTAAATGTTAGACAGGAAAAATGCATTGAACTGAACCTATTAGGATTCATCAATTTCAAATTACCAGTGGGCCTACACTGAATCATGGTAAACGTGGTTATGAAAAGAGATATTGTGTTGGCACTAAACATGAATAAAAAATGATGTAACATCATCTAGTATTGGTGGCCTAATCGGTAGTACACGTAAGAAAAAAAGTATAAGACCCTACACTGATCTTAGCAGTCATATCATATTATTAGTCCAAAAAATGCTCATTCTTAACTTCGTGAATCTCTTTAGCTGCTTACAAAAATTTGAAAAGAGTGAATATGCAACTACGTCAGCAAAGGCCTGAGCACTGGTAATAACAAGATCATACACTAACAACCATATTTTACACAATCACTCAGTCAAGACAACGGAACTTGGTGTTCGTTTTGCTCATCCTATCAATAAGATATCAACTGGTACTCACCTCTTCTTCGCCTGCTCAGGCGGCACAGCATCAAATGTAGTCGCAGTCATAGGCAGCGAGTTCTTCTTGACGAGCGCCAGATGTTGCGTCGATCGATGACTGGGCGTCACTTGCTGTTGTTGCAGGATGAACAGGCATTGACCGAGGCAGAGGAGAGTAGCTTGAGACGTGGCTTTTAGCACGAGCAGATCGGGGTCTATGCTTCGTGCACACAAACCTAGTCAGGGCATGGGACTCGTTAGTATTAATGAAGCCTTCGAGTATCTGGGTCAGTTATAGGGATGACATCGATTCTCAAAATCGGGAATCGATTCTCTATGCTCCAGAATCGATTAAAAATCGATTAAAAAAAAAAAAAAATTGAAAAAAAAATTGAAAAAAAAATTGAAAAAAAATTTTGATAAAAGTTTTTTCTCAAAAAAGTAGTGTGATTTGAAACTTTTTTTTTCAATCTTCCCAAGGCGTTCACGTGAAAAATAGCTGCTTCTTTGAACTGTACTGTACCATTTGGGTATTTCCGTCAACGTTCAGCTGTCAGACGTAACCGAAGAGATAGCTTTTGTCCAGATAGTAATATCTCAACAATACAGAATAATATAGACAACAAAATGAGCACTTATTACGACGTAAAGAAGTACAGCACTGAATAAATTTTTTTTTTTGAAAAATCGATTTTTTGATTTGAGAGTCGTTTTACATCAGAATCGATTCTTAATCGATTCTCGATTAATCGATGTTATCCCTAGTCAGTTATAGGTAATGCATTATCCGGGCATCCACAATATGGAAAATGGAGTGTATGAATCGCGCAAGGGACAAACGCGAGACAAACAAGGTACGATTGTCCTTACATTTTTCTCGTTTTCCTCCCAGAGTCATGCTGAGCACGTAGAACTCAAGTACCACCATATATAAGTGCTTTATTTCCCATTTTTTTTCATAACACAACACAATCAAACAAGAAGTTCATGTACAGCGTTGAAAATAATACCTATAGAGATAGAACCCTTTTTTTAAGGTTTGGGGAAAAAGTTGTACATTTTATGCTAAACGTCAACAAAATTGTCAATTAAAACAATAAAAATAGGAACAATGAATACTTGAAGTATGTAAGTGATGTGAAATTAAATGCATATGCGACGATATTACAGAAAAAAAAGTTACATAGCAGTACAAAAAGAAAATACAGTGAGATCAAAACAAATGTGAATCAGTGAGTCCAAGATAAAACGTGATAATATTGTAAAACAAATTTGTGTCATGTAAATTAATACTAAATTTGTTGTAAAAATAAAATTATTCACAAAATATCTTTCATGAAATCATGTATTGAATAACACGCTTTTTTGGTTAGTAACTTTTATAGTTGTAACTTGAAATCAGATAGTTTAGTTACTTTTTTAATATGTTCCGGAAGCTTATTATAAATAATAGCCGTAGATACTGCTTTGAAGGTAACCTTTCTTAAGCGATTATAGGTGGATGGACACATCTGAATGTTAGGACTAATGAATGGGGAGGTCAATCGATTGAAACCTCTATATGTCGGCTCTTCCAATATCTACCTACTATGAACTAACAAGTAGGCCTAACAAGAACATTAAACACATTTTCTTTAGCCCCCCCCCCCTCTTTCACCAGTGGTTCAGATATCCATAATTGAACCATAGTTGAATCCTCCCACGGTTGATCACATAAAATCATAATCCCATATCGTCATATTAGTTTCGAATTACGAAGTTACGAATTTTCCAAATTTTTTAGTTTCTTTGGAGTTCACAATAATGAGAGTCCAGTTGTAGTTTTAAAGACTTGAGTCAGTTGATCGCTGCACAGCTTGAATGCTTACCTGACGAAGGCAATTCCTCGATTGTTCTCGCTAGTGAAAAATTACTCTGTTCGGCACGATGGATATGTTCGCGGACAGTACTGAACGCATCTAGAACGGCAAGAGAGCAATGTACCCGTCGGGGACCTTGTTGTGGGGCTGGGGGACCCGAGTTGGAGCCACTATTGGTTGCAGGAGGCACAGAATGGTGCTCGCGAGGTGAGAGAGGAGGATTACTCTGAAACAATCAAACATTTTGTTTTAATGCTGCTCAACGACCCCACTAGTAGCTGGGTTATACAGGGGTATGATGAGCGGGTGATAATGAAACGATGAAGTGATGGTAAGTGAGAAGATGTTGACAAAAAGTTATGCCTGATGTAGGACTCGATCCCACGCTCGACCTGACTTCGGTTCCCAACGCACAGTGTGATAGTTGACGGCCAGCCAATCAAACATATGATATGAGGCATAGAATAGCATTCAAATTAAAACTAGAGGAACACAGCAAAATTTTCATTCGGAATGTAGAGAGCCGACTTGAAAGTTATAAAGATTCCTTAATTTTGAAATGTATCAAACCTTCCCATGGGCGCACTGGGGGAGGGGGGGGGGGGGGGGTCAAGGGCCCGGTCAGGAATGGCACGAGCCTTCTGAGTTCTGGACTTGTCAAAAATGTGTATTGGTCATAATTTGACAAACCTTCCAAACTCGTACACTAGATCTAGGGCCTTTAGGTAATGAATGTTATGGATTGAAGAAAAACGAAATATACTTAGGCCTTTATTATTTTTTTCAAGTTATATTTATTAAAATAGTATTACAGAAATTTTAATCACTTTGCACGTAATAGTTTGTGATATTTGGCATAGATGATTAGATTACCTTAGATAAAAATGTGAATTACCACGATTTGTTTTCACTCGTGATAAATAAAGATTGATCAATAAGATTCCCATTGTAGTGATGATAAAAAGTGAGAAAGGCAATACCCAACCAAAAGTGAATTGAATAAATAATAGAGCCTTTGCGGACGGTTTCTCGTCGCTGTCAGTAATGGTGTATGCAGAGTATGATATGTGTATGTAGGGGAAAGTGCTCGACGTGCTCGTAGTGTATTCTGTAACTACTGTACCAGTATAAGAATGTTTACTACCTGATTGTCAAAGAGACAATGTTATGAAAAAGGAATCGACTACAGTAAACCCTCGTTAATCCGAAATAGAAGGGACCCCAAAAAAATTATTTATAGAAATTCGAATCAACAAAAAGACTCTTTTTCCACGAAAATCATCACTCTCCCCACTTAGAATGTAGGCCTAGTCAGTTTCGTATTGTGAGAGAGAAAGCTATGTTACCGACCGAAATAGAAACCGTTGCTAGTGCCTCACTGATCGTGTTTACTCGGCTAGCTGCGACGACGCGCGATTATCATAACCAGCTTTCATTGGGGCTTGGCCATCTCGAGTCTGAGAAACGACCGTTCCGAACCCACAATAAATCTCATGCTAGTCAAGGTCAGACCACTCGGTCGGATGATACACAGAAAGCTCAACATGCTTCAGCCTATTCCCAAGCGTCAAATAAAAAAGATGGAAGTTGAGAAAATAATGATCAACTCGAGCAATTCACTCGAACTATTTCGAATTATCTAATCTAAGAACAGTGTTATGGCCTGTTCACACGAGTCACGATCGTGCCAATCTTATGTTGTCGAGCAATTATTTACGATGCGAGCTTTGGGGCATTCAGACACAAGTTTGACACCGCGCATCGCGTTGCTGGAAAGTCACAGCCACGTGATAAATCGACCAATAGAAAGTTCTGTCTAGGCGGCCATATTCGATCGATTTGCTTTGTTGTGATTATCGATCACTTGAATTGAAAATACTGTTCTCCTATTGGTCAGTCATGCATAAACCAACACGACAGGATTGAAATATAGAGCTCCTGTCTATCCGAAATTCGACGTGATTCAGGCACGTAGTGTTGACCTTGACGCGTTCATACGCGGTGTTTCATTGCTCCACAACGTAGGATCGGCACGATCGTGCTTCGTCTGAACGGGTCATTAGAGCAATTGATGGGTTGAAATATTAGTTCAATTTACGGCTTAGCTGGAATTCGGATTGACCATATTAATTAACATTGATATGCCTATACCTTCAGCCGGAGACTGACTTCAAGTTCGAAATATGTCAAATTTTGGATTGCATTATCGAGGGTGTACTGTAGTGCCTATCTTACGAGTCCAAATATAATTTGTAAACTATTGTAAAATGGGTTGAAAGCAAACTGGAACTGACACAGTATTAGATGATCGAGAATAATGACTTCCAATATCGCATTTTTTCCCATTCGATATTTTCGATTCGATTTCAAGTATTTTTCGTTGATTCTGTATAGCAGGGCTGCCGTTTCCACGGATTTTATCCGTTTTTACGGATTTTCAGGCTCTTACACGGACCACTGTATTTTGATCTCCATAAACGGATTTTTTGCTCTGTCGGTATTTCAGTATATACGCAGTCGAGTTTGAATTTTTTAAAAATAAACCGCGTCAGTCATCACCGAGCTACCCCTTTTCCACCACGAGCTATGTCGGGCCAGATTGTTAGTAATATCAACGTAGCAGTAGTTTTGAAAACAACTGGTTGCGATAATTTAATTCCGTTGCGACTAAGAAAGCGGGTGCCTGGGAACCGGATGGCGATCCCAATTAATTATATATGATAATATAAGCATAATAACATACTTGTGCTATAGCCATCGTGTGCATCTCAGCAACAGCCCGCATGCGGTTCACCCACTCCTGTCGCGATCGAGCATCAGCAGCTCGAAGCTTGAACATATCGCTTGTAGCCGAGTTGACGGTGAAGGTATTCGAGTCCTCATCGCTAGGGGATATCACAGCGCCTGCTAGATGGATAGAACCTCGTGGACGGTGTTTCTGTTCTACGTCGCTCTTCACATGAAAAATAAGCAAAAGTCACCTATGGAGTTTTTGTTGCTTTCGTTAGCTCTTACACACAATCTCCATACTATGCTTAGGAACCCACAACGTGCAGTTCCAACACATTCAAGGAATAAGCGAGGACAAGCGTGTGACAGGTCCTACAAGCAAATTGAGCTAGGGTAGTTCAATTCATGTCAAGAAGCAAAAGAAATTTATAGTTACAGGCCTACCACCATGTGATATTATATATACTGTAGGCCTAGATGTATATTTTCTTGTGAAGCTGTAACCAGCAAATTATTAACAATAGGGCTCCCTATCAATACACTTTTCTTTTTTTTTTTTTAATAACATCGAAACTTGATACAAAATCATTGTTCCCCAATTAAGGCTATGGATGAAAGATAGGATCGTTTGGACGGGGCACCACAAGGGCGATCTTACCACCCCATAAAATATACTATCAATATACTGGCAATACATTAATAAACTGTAGAACCAATATAAAATACACATACATAAAGTCACTGACGTGCAAAGGATATGCGCAGACACTCTCATGGTGGAAGTTGTATGGTTTATATGTTGAAGAGAGAGTTACATGAGGGCTAGAGTGGGGTCTGGGATATAGCCTTAGCCAACGGAAGTCGATATTGCCAAAGGCGAAAAATTTAGGGCACCTTAACTTACGTTCATCTTATTTTTAAGTGGGGTTTATAAAATTTGAGAACATTTAGAAAGTTGGATATCAACAGAACTACATTCTAGGTTTATCCATTATCCAAACATATTTGGGTTACAAAATGTATTCTAGGATTTAAAATGAGCTCAACATGTAAAAATTGAATAATTTATACACGTAACTCATTTCAAATGTACCGTAACCTGTAAGCCAGGGCTTCCAACGGGCGACCAACTCCGGACCACGAGACTTTTTTAAATGGCCCGCAGTATGATCTTATGAACCACCATAAACTCACTGCAATTTAGTACAACATTCTGTGTAGTCAAATTAAGAGTATATTTGGCAACGTTGTGCGCTCCGCCGCTTGCGTCAACTCAGTTATTAAGACCTAAATAAAGACAAAAAGTGCAATTTAAGTAACTGAATTTTGATTAAAGAAATGTTCAGTTGTAAAAAGCTTGAATATGAGTGTATTAAAAATATTTCGTTTGCATACCAGCATAGCGCACCATATTGAAAACAATAGACAAAATATTACTGGACAATCAACTGTGAGGTTCATCTCAATTTTTTGTATAAAAAATGGACCTCTGAGTGAGATATCTGGTTGGAAAGCTCTGCTATAGGCTTGTACATGAAACATAACTTTCTACTTATGCCTGGCTTAAACTTTTCACATCATAACTTTTAGGGGGTGTGTGCTCAGTAATTATATATTTTTTATACTCAGACAATAATTTCTACTTTATACAAGTTTTATGTTTGGTAGAATAATTTCCCAAAATGAAACAAAAGTAACGGAGAGAGAGAGAGAGAGAGAGATGAGGTATCCTAGACTATTAACAAGTATTGTGGGCCTCCATGTATGTATGTGTTATACATATGCCTATTACATACATTTCTCACTATACATAATTTCTTCTAAATTATTTTCTTCGATTGGTTGTGAAGGAGTACTGGTTATTATTATCCAGTTTTTCACCATATTTAGTACAGATTTACTACTGTATATGGTTTGCATGACACTGTATAAGGTGAGTACATACATTATATGCCAAACTAGAGCCTTCCAGTAATATGCAAAATTAAATGTGATTATTCTTACCAAGAAATAGTTGAGTATGCCTGTTTCTGGGTCCAGAATAAACCATCTATACTGCCATCCTTTAACTACGTTTGTATACTTGTAGAGTTGTCCTTCGAACTGCTGTCTGAGTTTTTCTGAGGTCATTTCAAACCTACAAAAAATGTACATTTTACCATAAACGTAGTACTCAAGATGTATCAATGGTTGCGTTGGTTTGATGGTCTCTTATGGTGGGTCAACTCCCTATTCCACCAATGTTGAAAATATGTACCAATTTTCCTTTCAAATCTATGCACCTACCGATTGTGAGTAATCTAGCAGTGATACAAGGAACTAACTTTGTTTACAAAATTAAATTTATTTATTATTCTCCGTGAGATTCATACATAGTATGAATATAAATATAAGTATAAATATAGTTAAGGTCGACTCAGCTGAAGAAACAGTCTTCTGAAATGCCAATATTCAAGGGTCACAGAAGGCATGCAGTATGGTTTTATAGTGGACACTAGGTAGAGCAGTGATTGGTAGGTTTGAGGTTAGGACTCATGAATGGAACAAGATTGACAGCCGAGTAAAACCACCAGATTAGCTTGATACATTTTGCTAGGACCTTTTGTCACAACATATTATCCTACTCTGTTAAGCCTACAGGCACCAAGAAGATAACAACATATATTTGAAATGTAGGCTAAGCTAGTCTAGGTAGACCTACCGGTACCTAGATACATAGATTCAAAAACAGTGAATGGCTAAATCAATATGAAATAAATTATGTGAAAGACTTATTCATAAATATAACTTGAGTTACTAAAATGAGAAGCCGATGTGACTGTAGAGAAAAAAACGTTCGCTGAATATTAGTGATTGATTGGTTACTGGAGAACTTTTTTAAATACCTCTGAATGTGGTGCCACTCACACAGCAAAGTAAACCAGATATATATGCAACCCAGCCTACACAGAATTTTAGTTTCACTAGAAAAATGCTACCAGTTTCCCTAGCGATAAAGGAAGAACTGGAAAAATAGCACCGATTCCAATTCCACATGTGGTCAAAATACAATATGCAGCTATTTTCACCAAACCTATTACTAACATTTCCTCCATCTTTTTCTTTAAAAAAAAAAGAAGAAGGGTAGTTCTATAACCTGTGGCCAAAAGTGATCACATATTATAGCCCTATATTTTCAACACGAAGTTACTATTTTTCAGATAGGCCTAGCGGTACTATTTTTAAAGTGGTCAAAATGAGAAGATACCAAAGCTGCACAAAAAATCAACTGAGACTATAGGCCTACACCCCAGACTATTACAGACTATCACCCCAGACACCCCAGACTATTACAAAACTAGCAGACTGTCCTTATAACCTACTGTACTAAAAACTGACTTCTAAACTTTTATTTAGTGTGTAACATGTACAGAAGGAAAAAGGGGGAGAGGAGGCTGTGACTCATTTCCTTCACAAATTTCATTGAACAAATCTTACCCAATTGACATCAACAAGTACAAAAATCTGAAAGCCTCATTTGACAGGAGATAACAATTTAATCTAAATAAACAAGTTGCAATATTGAAAACATTGATTGAGTTGCAGAAAATTTCACTGATACGGTACTAGTAGGGCCTACTTATAAGTTATTACTCATACAACGTACTGTATATATCCATCATAGGCCTACCTATTCATAGACAACGCTAGAATAAAACATCTGGACAGTGGTGAAAATAAAAATCTATTTTAGCTAGAATTGATCAAGAAAAATTATAGGCCTATATTCTCTTTCTTCTAAACACCTCGTCAAATTTGAATGTGAAACTTTGTAATAGAGTGCATCAATGTTGTGATAATATTCGGTAAAAATTTAAACTTTCTCGAAGAAAATTTTTCACAAATTTCTTCAAATTCTATGAAAGATATTCTTTTCTCTAAGAGGTAAAACCGATTGTCACCAAAACCTACAGGCCTACAGATCTATATGCTGTATGAGTCTGCATGTCCACAAAAAAATTCAGATTGATCGAGCAAACCATCCGTCCTGTGGTGTGCAATACTTCGCAATTTTATCTGGAAATATTAATTTTTTTTCACTTTTGGTGAAACCGATGACTTCCAAAAACGATGCCGTTTTAAGTTGGATGAGTAGGCCTATGCATGTTTACAAGAATGTCTTACTGATCAAAGTTACAGTACCATCTGTGGAGCGTATACAAAAATAATGAAAAACAAATATAAAAATAGAAAGATAAATCTTGGAACGAAGTCTTTGCTTTCGCTCATCCAACAACATTTTCACAGGTAGTCCTACACCTACCCAACCAATTCCATGTTGAATGATTCTAGATCTTCGATGTAGGTTAATTTATTCTGGGTTCAACGACGCAATGTATTGATGACTATGATCTATTGGCGTCAGTGAATGATATAATGAGATGATGGGACGATGAGATGAAAGGCTATTTTATAAGTGTTTTTGGATAGTGGGAAGGAGTTGGTCGTGGCCTGTTCTTAAGTAACCATCCCAGTAACGACAGAGGGCAACCACGAAAAACCCGTCACGATGGTCGACAATGGCAGGAATCGAACCCCGGTCTACCATTCGGCTACTCGTCTCAGTAAAAATGGATAGTGCAATAATAGGCCTACAATGAGAATAAAAACAATGGAATACAGAATAATTTAAAAACTGCAATACAAACTTTGATAATTTAGCCTATTTCAGCAAAACCCAGAACTGGTTCAAACTTCAAACTACAGAAACAAAAACCTGAACCAAAATGTGAAAAACTTGAACCAATATCATTTTCCACTTTTCACATTCAAATACCGGTATTTCAATTGTAGACAATTAATTTTGCCAGTTACCTGATGAACTTTTCATTTGGTTGCCCTGCAAAAATAGTAAGTATTTTTACTGACTGATCAGCAACTGATTAGGCTTAAACAATGATGCTATGGATTTGTGCGTACAAATAGCTAGTACAGTTCATTTTTAAAAAATACCAACGTTGCAGTTCAATGTCAATATTTTCAAGCCATTTGATATTTCAGGACTTCAAAACAATGATTGATCAATTTAAAAAATTTGCAGGCCTAGCTGGAATAGGCCTGAGAAATATCTAGGTAGGCCCAACAACTAACAAAACCCTAAAATAAATACCGGTAATATGACTTTCATACACAAATAATTGCTATATATTTTGTCATATTTCAATTGACTTATATCGATTCACCCTTGGCCACAGTCCAAGATTCTGGTAGAGGAAAGAGCTCAACAATGTCTGTAGTTTTACCAATAACAAGGCCTTGAAACTTGAAAGTTTTGGTATACTTCGATCAATATTCAATATCACGCAATTTTCATTTCGAGCGGCAAGTCGGCAACCCTAATAAATGCCAACACTTCTTAATCACTTTATTCGGCAGGTGTTTCTGGAAAATTGAATCAATAAATAGGCCTACAGAAGGCCTACCTATGGTGGTTTTATGTCTGATTTTCTTTAGAGAAGGTAAAATGAACATTTTATATGGATTGGTATCTTGCGACATGTTACAACTTAGTAGCTATTTTTGCACACAAAAGGAACAGAACGGTTCAACGGTTGTCAAGATTACCGTAGCTCAATAATTGTACTGATGAAGAAATAAAAATACCTACACTTCGGTTAGAGCAGAGTTGCTGACAAATTGACCGCACCTGGTTGAGACCTTCTATTCTGAAGTGAGACATGGGGGTAGGCCCACAGCCAAACTCAATGGTACATAAAATGTTTCGATAAATTAAAATGAAGTTATAAAATAAAAATATGCAATAGACGTTGGCCTAAAAATAATTTTAGTACCCTAGTCACGCTATCAGTAGGCTCACAGTATACCCACTTGTGCCCATTTTTCATTTTTATTAAATTGTGATATTGATGTTTTCTGATATATCTTGATTGAATCTATCAAATGGACCAAATAAAAAATTGAATGAATGTTTTGAATGGATTGAATTGTGTATTAACCGCACATCAGGATTTGTTATTTATTTTTCAATTGTATAAAACTCACTTGAATATGATTTTTTTACATCAATAAGCATAGGTTCAGTTTTTTTTGTTTTTTTTGTTTTTATATTGGGTTTTAACGACGCACTGTAATGATTACTAAGATCTATTGGCATCGGATGAATAATTAATGAGATGATGGGATGATGAGATGAAGGTTTTTATGGGTAGTGGGAAGGATAGTGGGAAGGAAGCGGTCGTGGCCTATTTTGTGGGAACCATCCCGGCATTAGCCTAGACTACAGAGGGAAACCACGAAAAACCCCTGTAGAGATGGACGGTGGCGGGGATCGAACCGGGTCCAATATGTCCCTTCACCTTCCGGGTCACATGAAGCAAGTGAGCTAACCACTCAGCTACTGTGCCAGTGGTTCAGGTTTGTGTCGAATTGACATCAATACTGCACTTGATGACCAAAATTCTACTAAAATTGAGATCACTTGTTGGTGAGCATGGATGTTTAGGGTTGGTTAGGCCTACGTTCAGGTTTATGTCGAAGTGACATCAATACTGTAATTTGCAAGAGAGCGCGAAACAGCCTAGGCCTAATGCACTTTTACCTCCGTCTCAACCATAAAACAAGCTTCAAATGAAATAAAGTGAATACTGGGATAAATTATTACCTAGGCCCATAGACCTAAAACTAGGCATAGGCCTAGACTATGGTTTTGAGACCTAAGTCCAAGCCTAGGCTTCTAATGGTCATTGTTTTTTTCTTACCTTGAAATGCTTGCACACGCCATAATGCACAGAAGGAATGTTCACAATAAACTAAACCGAGTGGAAATTAAGGGGGAGCATATCTGTGGCAGTTCAACCACTTGGTGTAAACAAACTAGCCTAGGCCTGGCATATTTCGATCATACCTAGCTTGCGTTATGTCAACCCTCTTCCTACTAGGCTAGCCTGATAATTAACTGGAACTCACTGGGCGAAGGGCCTAGGCCTACGCCCTAGCGAATTGGCTGACCTTCGTACGTCAGCGGGCTAATTACTCCAAATACCACAGATATATCACTTCAACAATAAAACGATTACTTATTGAATAAGTCAGTAACTTTTCTCACGTTTTTCTCGATAAACCTAAATTTAGGGATGGCCGGAGCAGAAACAGTAATCCAAAACATTTATGTCATTCTAGGCCCTATTCCTAGTCCCAATGTAGCCAACGTCAAAAGTCAAAGGTTATTCCTTGAGGTGCGATGGCCTCAAACCAGATCTTTACGGCCAGTTCGTTAATTATTGATTCCGCAGCTAATGTTATTTCAAATCATTTATTTCTGTATACATTTCAGTTATTGACTGGCCATTCAATCTTTTAGGAAGAATTGATTATAAGTTCTCCAGTTAGTTGATCATTGATTGCAAACAATAATATTTACACCGATGGTCCAAATCAGTTGGATCTGCAAAGAACTTTGCACCACACCATATAATATATGAAGATCTTTGCTATTGTGCTTCGGTATTCTATGGTGCGTTGGTAGGCCAGGCCTCTTTCAGTTGTTTTCACGAACATAACCTAGCCTGACAAGCTGACAAAAATACTGGAATAAGGACCAGTATCAAAGATTAGCCTACGCTATATTCATGGAATGTTGGCGCATTCGTGAATACGTTCCTGCCAAGCTGATTATTAGTTAGCGTAGCTACGGCTATTATCAAGACTGGGCCTAAACATGTTTGCTGTCATTGTGTCGGGTAGACTGGTAGGCCTATGCCTTGAGAAATTATGTATATTATTCAGAGTAGGCCTAGGCCTACAAGTCCTTGATCAAGTCTATGCATGAAATAAATGACTTGTTGTTATTATTAATATTATTATTATTATTACTATAAGTAGGCCTAGGCTTAGTAGGCTTACACTAGAACAATTTGATTGAGTGTTAATTTAGTCCGAGACCTAGGCCTAGGTCCTAGCCCGATTTTGTAAATAAACTAGGCTTTGTTGATAGTCCTAGGCCATTGAGTTTCACTACAGACTCAATTAAGCCCAATCCCTGGTCTATGTAAGAAATAAAGGTCTGCGGCGTCTGCGTGCTGTGTATTATGGAAAATTAATCCCTATGACTGATCTGCACTGTATCAATTCGTCTGTGAGATCATATAACCCTACATGCAAATTTTTAGAATTCACTAAATTGGGTCAGCCTAAATATGCCAGAAAGTTAACCAATATTTTTTGAATAATCATATTTATTTAATTCTCTTGGTAAATATATATAGTAGGCCTAAGCCATGCTGATCCTCTTTAGGGTTATATTAGATGATGTTTAGTCAGACAGCTTGAGGTTTGAACCTTAAAATTACGGTCTCAATATCCATTCCACATAAACTGTACCCTACCCAACCCCAACCATCATGAAAAAACCCTAAGAGCTTGAAAAAGTTTACCCAACACAATCCTTGAACAGGTCGACTCGGGCCGCTCTCGGTAGCTTGGTCAGCTGAAGCACCGCTTCAGAAACTGAAGTCACCGTTGGGCGTGGGTTCGAGTCCCGCATAAGGCATGGGGGTAAATTTACTGATTAACGTACCACGCCATTTTTTTTTTCGATTTTTTTCAATTTTTTCTTCATTTTTTTAAAAGTATATAAGCTCCGTTCCGCCTGCCGGCGGTATACGTGAGGTTTGTACACTAACCTGACCCTAACCTAACCTACTGTCCACCTTTGTATATATATATTGGGTTTTAACGACGCACTGCAATGATAACTAAGATCTATTGGCGTCGGATGAATGATTAATGAGATGATGGGATGATGAGATGAAGATGGGTAGTGGGAAGGAAGCGGTCGTGGCCTATATTGTGGGAACCATCCCGGCATTAGCCTAGGCTACAGAGGGAAACCATGAAAAACCCCTGTAAAGATGGACGGTGGCGGGGATCAAACCGGGTCCTATATGTCCCTTCACCTGCCGGATCACACGAAGCAAGTGAGCTAACCACTCAACTACTGTGCCGGTGATCCACCTTTGTCATCTTAGTCAGATTACAAAGCATCAACTTCAAGTGAGTAAAAAACATACTAAAACAAACAAACAAAAAAATGTCCAAACTACGCACCATAGATATGAACAAGATCTATCAGAAAATACCAAAAACAAGAATATCGAACAAAAATTGGCGATGGTACGTTAATCAGTAAAATTACCGGCATGGGTTTTGTAAGGTATGTCCTTTCACTTATCATCACTTCATAGTTTCATAATCACCTGCTCATTCGTACCCCCATAATAGGCCTGACCTAGCTGTTGGTGGGGTCGTTACGCAAACGATGATCATCATCAGATTGATTCAAGCACAGCATACTATTATATTGACCCTTTTTTTAGAGCAAGTTTTATCAAGTGATGATTAGGGAAATAGGCAAAAATTGGTGAAATAACTTGTCATCACCAGTGTCTACGTCACTGACTATATAATATTTTGTTTGCTTAACGACCCCACCAACAGCTAGGTTATACGGGGACTGGCTATATAAGTAGGCTACCTATTTATGATCAGGTATGCTATTTTTGTACCTGAACAAATATTCAACTAATTAATATTCAATTATGGCTTGGGACAGCTAGTTTTAAGGTTGATACCTGTATGCCTTGTCCTGGCATCTCCAGGTTTATATTAGGTGGTGGTTGATGATGTGTGTGGTTGGGGGGGGGGGGGGGGGTCTAAACTGTAGAATTGCAGTCTTGTTGCCCATTCCGCACAAACCTTACCCTACCTTACCCTAACCGTCGCTGAAAAACCATAAAACTAAAAAAGGTGGGTCACATTCATGAGCGGCATATTCACCTTTTGAAACCAATATAAAAAAAATAGATAGCGATGGTTGGGGTTAGGTAGGGTAAGATTTGTTTGAATGGACAATGCACCTTAAACATGGTTTAAACCTTACCCTACCTAATCCTAAAAAAAATATTAGTTTAGCGTACGGCATGGCTACGCATATACATAGATGACACTAGAGAAGTGTGTAGGCCTATTAGGTATACTCTATAAATCACTCCATAGTCCTGTGAAACGATGCACTAGATGAGTGCCTGTCACTAGTGCCATCTACACCAGTTTTATGAATCACTGAAATTTCCGTGTGGGGCATATATAACCTCTCAAGCATTGCAGATTTGTCATAGCAAAGTTGTTGATTATTGCTTGCAATAAACACTTTCAGCATGCCAATCTTGCAACATGAAAATTCCTTGGACCACTCTTCTTGGTTTTGAATATAGGCCTACAAGTCGGTCATTTTGATGACCTTTATAATTATGTAACATTTATAATTAACAAACTTAGTAATAGACAAGTTCAGAAACTCGGTGTGTATGCGCGAGCTAGAAAAGTAATATATCCACTGAGTGCAATACCAGTCGAGCGATTCTTGACAGTATCGCCTCTGCACCATCTTCTAAAATTAGCCAATTGTGAAACAGCAGGTTTCATACAGCTAAGAACAAGTGAGCCTGAGACTGGCCAAAAATTGAGTAGTAAATTTATTCTAATTTCAGTTGCTAAAAACAAAAACTTCTCATCCAAAACTCGTGGCAAGAAAGATTGTTTATTTAAATGAAAAAAAAATGCATGTGGTAGTCTTTGAACCCTAGATCCTCTCATCCATAGTCCAAGCTGTATATCCAGGCCATACATGACATCAAATAATGTGTTGGTATGAAAACCCGAAACATTATTATTTTTTTTTTTTTTAATAACATCGAAACTTGATACAAAATCATTGTTCCCCAATTAAGGCTAAGGATGAAAACATTATAATAGAAATAAGATCGTCAGCTACTGCGCATGCATGCCGTTCAGCTCAACCGCTTCACAAAGGCGATGCTTTCAAGGCCCGCTCATATGCCAGTAGCAATTTGTTTGCTAGACCATGGCTCTAACATGACTGCCAGCCTGGATCAAGCATTATTTCACATGTTCCCTTATAATACAGCTGCTATTCCTCTTATGAACATGCAAACAGGGATGTCGCTGGGATTTGTATATTGGTTACATCAAGTTAGCAGACACCAAATTTTCAGCTTTCTGTATAGCTCAGTTAAAAAATTTTGATACTGTATTGCCAAAAGTCTGAAAGTAATATCTCAGTAGTCATATTGAAACTTGAAATACCAATTATTGTTGAGTGCATCATAAAAAATGGTTCCTTGATGCAATTTGTATCAATTTCTTTCAAAAAAGAGGATAATTATCTTTCATTAATTGCAGGATTTATTATATTATAAATATTATATATTATTATTTATTAAATATTTTATTATAGGATTCATTTTTTAGGATTTATAGGATTTATTATAATTCAGGATTTATGATTTATAAACTTTTGACATAATTGTAATTAAATTCTATCATTAATACATAATTCTATTTCAACAGGTACAAACAGACTTCCAACAAGTTGGAGAAACACAGTTTCTGACTACAATTCCAGATGCAGATAATATCAATCATATTGTTGTATTCCTAGTTGGAGTGCAGCCATTTCCAGTAGGAACTGCTGGCTTAGGTAGGTCATATGCACGAATATATTTGGTTGTTCAATACAACTTTTAAAAAAACTAGTAGTCTTGTATACTAGTAGACTAGAATCTTTTTGCACCCTCATTTGAAAGTATACCGAGAATACCCAGAATGCAAACCACCCACCGTGGCAGCAAGAAGTCAGTATAGCAGGCCGTAAGGGCCTGAGCATATAATTTTTAAAAGACTGTCGATTGGGAAAATTGTATTGATCAACTGACCAGGCATTTGTCGAAGCAGATTTAAATTTGGTACAATATTTTGACAGTAATTCTGTAGATGCAAGGGCAACTATGGTAATGCCTTCACAGATGTAATCCGCTGTATACCCTTAAATCTTGATAATTATCTTCTTTTTTTTCATTTCTATTTTAAAAAATGATAAAAAGGACTAGCCTCTCTTTAGTACAGGAACTAGTTGGTATACAATGATTGGCAAACAACTATGTAGTTACCAAGAAATCATTCACAATTTAAAATCCTAATACAGTATTTGTACCTTATCTAGGGATTTGTCAGAATATAAAATACCGTATAAATACATATATCTCAAATTTTAGATAACCAATTAAATTGGGCCAGGAGGTGTTTCCACCATTTCTTCTAGGGCAGACTTCTTAGATCAATCGGTTCCTGCCAGTTCGGACTTCTTCCTCCTCTTCTACAATACTTCTATCCTCTGCTCTTTCCTCTCTTCCTACGAGTTCCCTCCAACGCTCTATCCTCCCACCATCTCTCGTCTACCACTTCCTCCCATTCTCTCCTCGGTTGACTACCCCAAACTTGACTCCCTCATGCCACCTTCCTTTTGGTCTTCGAACTCTTCTCTTAGCGCCATTGTTTTGTGCTATATCAAACATTGCTCTCGGTATTCTCTCCTTTTCCATTCGTCGCATATGCCCGTAGCACCAAAGTCTCTCCTTTTCTATTTTAAATGATAACCTTTCCACTTTACTTCATTCCTTATAATTCTGCTTCTCTTCTTCTCCATCTTTGACAACCCTGCTGTGCTCCTTACTAACTTCATTTCTGCTGCCTCCATTTTCTTTTCTTCTCTCTACTTCAGTGACCATGTAACAGCTCCATATGTTGAAATAGGCAAGTAGTAACCATTATAAATGAGTACCTTTCTACTCCTCAGACAATCTTGGTTCCAAATCAGCTTCCTTACTTTTTGGAATAGTCCGTTCGCCTTTGCTTATGTACACTTCTAGCTCTACTTTTGCCGTATTACTTACAACACTTTCCAAGTATGAGAACTCTTCTACTTCTTCCAGTTCTTGACCTTAGAGCTGTATTTCTTCTTGAATCTCTCTTCTCTCTGCTCAACACCATTGTTTTGCTCTTTTCCGCGCTAATTTTCATCCCAAACTCCATGGTCGTTTTTTCCCATCTTTCTACTTTCTCTTGCACTTCTTCTCTACTGTCTCCCCATGCCAAGATATCATCAGCGTATATCATTGTCTTTGGCCCTGCACTTTCTTTCTCTGGTTCCACTTTTCTGATCATCTCCTCCATCACCATTACAAACAACATGGGTGGTAGGACACTGCCCTGCCCAAAGCCTCTCTTTACATCGAACCTCTCCGTCCTGCCACCATTTGTTTGCATCGAAGCCTTGCATTCACAATACAAACTCCTCACGCGTTCCATCATCTCTACATCTCTTCCCTTTGCCCTGAGACTTCCACACCCTTTCTCGATAAAATGCTTTCTCCAAGTCTAGGAAAGCCATGTACACCCTACCCCCCTCCTCCCACCTTGTTTCCAACAGTTGTCTCACAGCAAGGATCAAGTCTACTGTGGATCTGCCTGTCATAAAACCATAGTGCTCTTCTCTTAACATGGGTTCCACTCGCACTCGCATCCTTCGTTCATACAGCTTGGCTGCCTGACTCATTATCGTCACTCCCTTGTAATTCTTACTTCTTTTTCTGTCTTCTCTCTTGAATATCACTGTTATAACTCGTTTCACTCAATCTTCCGGCACTCTCTTTTGATGCCATGCTGCCGCCATCACACGAAACACCCAATCCGACCCCTCTGTCCTGCTACCTTCATCATCACTACCACAAACTCATCTGCTCCTGCTGCTTTACCATTCTTCATCTTTTTTATTGCATGTGCTACCTCCTCTCTTGACGCCATCTCCACACAGTCCTCTCCTCCCATCACTGCTTCCTCCACTTCTTTTGCCCCTGTTTTGCGTTCAATAGCTCTTCGAAATGTTCTTTCCACGAATGTCATATGGTCATATGTTTAATCATGGTCATAAATTTAAATTACATCTATGCATATTTTACTTCTCGTCATTTCTCTAGGTTCTCGAATCAGTTCATTATTCTTATCATACATGATATTCTGCTCCTCTTTGTCTTTCTCCACTTCTCTTCCATAATAAAATATATAAATGTATAAATAATGATTATTTAAATTTTCCTCTACATTTAATTCTAAATATTAGGCCTATGCCATTTTCTATGGGGAAGCTCTGCTTACCAATATTCCCTTGACCACTCGCCCCTGCTTCCAATTGAGAACATAAGTAGGCCTACTTTTGAAATTTTGTGTGCTTTATTTTCACATTTTATATTTCGACAGATACCATGGGTGCTCAAATATTATTTTCACAAATGAAAATGGTAGAAAATAATTATATTTTCTGTAGCATACTACAGAAAATATAATTATTCTATTATAAAATATTATTATTATAAATAAAATATAAATATTATTATTATATATTATTTTTATTATTTTATTTTTATTATTTTTTTTTTCTTTTTTTTTTATCATTCTATAATTATTTTATGATAATTTTATTTTATATTATTTTTTCTTCCATTTTATAATTATTTTATTATTATAATTAATTATTTTATAATAATTATTTTTTCTGAAATTTAAATTACATCTATGCATATTTTACTGCTAATGTTATCTCAGATTGTATGTGGAGTGTTGTGCACATTGATTGCTAGTTGTAGTACATATAATGGCAGTGAATTTTCTTCAGGATGCATTTTAATGTGACTTGATAGATGCTTTTATGAGACCGAAGTGTACAATTTTTCAATATACGGTACAGTAGATATTTTTGCACTCAAATGTCAAACACCATTTCTATAGTTATTGTATCTCTACAGTGTATTGATCATTGACCTGAATTATGATTCAGATTATTGATTTCACTCAAAATAAAGCCTCAAGAAACAAGCTTGTGAATAAGAGAGAACTCACTTCATTTTCACCATAAAAATCTTGAGTAGTCCTATGGTACCAGTGCTGATGTTGTACCACTTTGACATTCAGATTTTTGACCAACAAAAATATCGTGATAACCTAAGCCTAATTTGGCTCATTGTTACGTCCTAATACTTCGGTCAATACGATACGGTGAAATTAATTTTAATAATGTTCGATAACGAACTCATGTAAAGTAGACCCTGATTGAATTTGAATATACGTTTAGTAAGAAGCAGGCGGTGGTAAGAAGACACTGTTTGATTTTTTTTTCCGTTTGTTCAATTTATTTCACTAAGTTGCGTGATTGAGTGGTAGCACACTAAACAGTCATTCAGAAGACCGGGTTTCGATTCCCGTTATGGTCGACCATCCTGACAAGGGTTTTTCGTGGTTTCCCTATGTCGTTCACCGACTCCTCCCTACTACGTTCATACAAAAAACACCTATAATAAAATAACCTTTAATCTTATCATTCCATTATCTCATGAATCATTCACCAACGCCAATGGATAGTAGTCATCAGTACAGTGCGTCGTTAAACCTGATATAATAATGTAATAATAATAATTTTTGTTTGTTCAGTTTATTTCAGCTGGCCCGATTCTAACGCTCCACCATCTTGGCAGTTACTGGGACATATTTCAAATGATAAACCATCAGCCATTTACAAAATTCATTCTTTAAAGAAAACAGACGAGTCTGATGGGTTTTCTCTTGCAAATAAGCTTCCATTTGGAAATCAAAAGATATCACACAATGCACAGATTGGTATCTCGATCGAACCACTTGCCAGCGTTCAAGCCCAGGCTGCACAGATAGTGTGCCAGAAGACTGAATCATTCAATCAGTTCACGAGAAGAATGCTGGAAAGTTTTGTGAACTATGCGTCCAGTTTTGCAGTTACTCAGGCACTGATGACTCCAAATCCCAACGAGACGTACGTTCCTTTGTCTACGCTTCAATCGTGGTACGCCAGTTTCGAAAGACGTCTGCAAATAAACCCTTACTTTTGGCGTACTTAAAACGCAAAATGTCAGTTCACTCATGCATTCAACTGGAAAATATTTGTTATAACCTCACCTTTTCATTGTGATTTTTGATTCATATTGAATAGAATAGGACCACACAGTCAGATTTTTTTGTACCTTTTACTTTTATGCTGGAAATACTTGATTCACCATTTTGTGATTTAACTATACTTGTATCACGCTTTGTATCTGTATACGTGAAATGAGACTATAAATGCCAAGTGATCAATATGTATGTGCATCTTGTATCAGATAATTTAAAATAAAAAACTTTCATCTATTTCAATTTTGTTGATGCCTACTTGATAGAGACAAATCCATTGGGTGAGTTCCTAAAATGAAGGAACTGATACCAATTCCCGTTACTCGATCCAGAAAGTAACTAGTTACCGCTACAGTTTCTCAGAAAAGAAGGAACTTAATAGTTCCCGAAAAAATCAAGTTCCTGTGAAAGTTATTGAAGCAGAGTTTCTCGTTTGAATTTCATGGATTTTAAAATGTTATTCAGCAAGAGATTTCCACGTTGCCCCCCACTCATGTTAAAACAGTAATTTATCATAATAAATTCAATAATTATTCGATAAGTATTGATTAGGTTGTTAACGACCTCACCAACAGCTAGGTTATACGAGGAACAAGTGAGCAGGTGATTATGAAATTATGTTAGTGATTATAAGTGAAAGGACATTTACAAAAACCCATGCGTTATGCGGAACTCGAACCCACGCCCAACGGTGACTTTAGTTTCTGAAGCGGTGCCTCAGCTGACCGAGCTACCGAGGGTGGCTGTAAGTAGTATTGGTGTCACGCTACTACAATACCATTTTTTCAAATAATAATTAGAAGATCTCATCACGGGCAGGGTTGAAATGGAATACTGAAGTGGGATAGGCCTCTTGTGCTTAATCTCCCTATATGCGTCTTGGAAATAATCTTATTTTCATTGGCTTCTGGTGATATCACCAGACCTAGTGATGATTTTCTTGGAATGCATTAGCTGGGTGTGCGTGTTGACATGTATCTCTAGCCCCTCACACTGACGCTCGGTTAATTCGAGCCAGCAAAGTACGAAAATGTACGAAAATATAGTATGATAAGTAGTAGACAGGGAAATACCTTGGAATATGTCTGGAAGTAACAATATACAGGATGGATGGTAGGGATTAGGGATCAGGCTAAGTCAATAGTGTGTAAGACAAAGGATCAAAGACAAAATCCGTACTTTGTTTCAAACAGTAAACTTGAGAGTGGATTCAATTCCATGCAGAACCACAATGGACTAAGTGAGTCACCCTGGAATACACCCCTTTTTATTTTCAAAAATTCCGTGTTTATCGCTTCACCATCTACTTTGAGGTGGACACTTGTCTTCCACATTGTCATCAACTTTTGTAGAAACTGTACAATAGTTGGATGAATTTTATGTATCTTGAGAACTCTAATAAGCCACGATAGAGGCACAGAGTCATACGCTTTTTTATAATCAATATAAGCAGTATGAATATTTATTTTGCTCTTCATTGCTTGTCCCATTACAGCCTCATCGTTAATCAGTTGCCCTTTACAGCCCTGAGATTGGCGTCTGCAACCCTTTTGTTCTTTGTTCTTTGGTTCTTTTGTTATTATCATTATTATTATTATTATTAACTGTCATTGAGGAGACAGTCCTATCATAACAGTTCGATTCCCTCCATGGTTGACCATCCTGACAGGGATTTTTCCTGGTTTCCCTCTGTCGTTCAGGTCAATACTGGGATGGTTTCTCAACAGAAGGCCTGACTGACTCCTCCCCACTATCCAAATACTCCTAATAAAATAACCTTCCATCTCATCATCCCACCATCTCATATTCCATTGACCGACGCCAATAGATCGTAGTCATCAGTACAGTGAGTTGTTGAACCCAATATAGATGAATAAAATGACTTCTGCTTTAATATCAACTCCCTTTTTTTAACCAATATTGAAAACGTGACACAAAGTCATTGGGTAAGGGTTGGGGTCATTGGGTAAGGGTAATGATGAGACTGTTCGGCAGTACACCACAATTGCGATCTTATTTCACACCTAGGGATATAGGCCTACTGATAATTGAACTAATTCCACAAACTGAACACAGTCAATTATCAAATTGGGGGATAATTAACAATTTAATCCTTGGTGTTGTGGGAAAGAAATCTTCGATCTTCTCATTGATCCTTATCTTCTCTCTCGATTCTTCTTTGTCTCATTTTCTTCGTCAGTCTTCTTTTCCTAATCCAATTATGCTAAATCCTTATCACGCTTAGACTGACTGATAATCTTCAAAATCCTCCTGCTGAACTCGACTATAATTCAAGAGATAAATTTTACGGTTGTAAGTCTAGCGATCATAATTCAAATAATGTAA
>OZ023327.1:70176720-70206720 GCA_964007535.1 Brachyptera risi | reverse complement strand
AACGCAGCTTGATTTATTTTTCTTTCATGATGAATATATTCTTGATCAATCACAGCATTTAACTGGATAACAAGTCTTACGATGAACCGACCACAATGATTATAATATTGATTTATAACATTAAGTTGAATAATTGTATTGTATATTACAGAATAAATTATATAGCATGCATGACATGAAAGTAATTATTTTACGATTACTAAAGTCCCTATAGTGCTTACTCACAGTGGATGTATTATAGTGATAATATTTTATATTACTCACCCTGAAGGGAAGTCAATTTGTCATGTAATTCTCTTGGCTATTTGGCCTATCACCCGTCAAATTAATTTAGTCCGTTTAATACTTTCCACATTGGAAACAAATATCAATTAGAAATGATAGTGGCACAGGTATGTACGTAGGCCTACATCTTGAAAATTGACCAGGACAACTTGAACCTTTTGTTTTAAACGTTTCGGCAGTTATACGAACGTTTTCCTTTCACATTTATTCCACGTTTGTCTTTTCTATCGTAGGTGATGAACCTCTGCCCTTAATGTAGTTCTTTGCTACTAAATTAATGACTTTCACATGATCAATAATATTATTTGTGAATAAAACAACATTTAAACAAAGATGACCAAACATACTTTAGATACTTTTGTTTCAACATATAGTTTTCAGAAATACATTGGATTAAACACCCACAAAATGAGTGATTCATTGGATAAGAGAAGAGAAGATTCGATTACACCGTAGGCCCACTCGAAAAAAACGAACATGTGTTTGTTTCGTTTTTTTTTTGGCGCTCCACAGATCAAACAAGAGTGAAAATTCATTTGAAACTTGGCATACACAATGTGTCATCTTCTATACTGTATAGTTTTGAGGCGCTATTGGTGCACTTCTTCTGAGTAAACCCATTTCAAAATTGAAAAAAACATAAGAATAACCCAGAGGAGAAAATTTTGAAAAAAAATTTCCTTCGAATAAATTTAAATTCTCACCGAATTTTATTTAATGATAATACTCATTATTCCGAAGGTTTACATACATCAGATCAGTCGTTATGATGAAAGAAATTATAATGTATTTTTTTACATTAGTCGAAGCTATTAAGAAATCTAAGCAACAGGTATAACCAATTATATTAAATATTTATTAGAATGAGTGATGAATAAAACAGGAAAGAAGTTACATAATTGATTCGTACTCAAGGTGCATAATATATAGTCTAGATTTCCATTAAAAATTGTATTGAAAATAATGATAATTAATAAATGAATGGAAAAAAATTACATTTCATATAGGCCAAAATATGCTTATATCGCTCATCCAACAAGACATATGTTGCGTTTCCCTAGTTGACTATAAATAATATATATATATATATATATATATATATATATATATATAACATATATATAACATATATATATATATATATATATATATATATATATATATATATATATATATATATATATATATATATATATATATATATATATATATATATATATATATATATATATATATATATATATATATATATATATATATATATATATATATATATATATATATATATATATATATATATATATATATATATATATATATATATATATATATATATATATATATATATATATATATATATATATATAGAGAGAGAGATATATTATTGATTATTGTTATTTTGAAATATTGTTGAAACTTTTTGTTACCATTATATTAATATTAGAATTTTCCAATAATGATTTTTATTCATATAATAAGGCGTGAAAGTTTTGAAGATCTAGTACGGACGTAGACCCATACTGTGGATATTTCTTATTTATTTATTTATATTGGGTTTAACGACGCACTTTACTGATGACTACAATCTATTGGCGTCGGTGAATGATATATGAGATGATGGGATGATGAGATGAAAGTTCACTTTATTATGTGTTTTTTGAATAGTGGGAAGGAGTCGGTCGTGGCCTTTTTTTTAAGAAACCATCCCAGTATTGACCTGGATGACAAAGGGAAACCATGGAAAACTCCTGTCAGGATGATCAACCATGGCGGGGATCGAAGCCCGATCTCCTGATTGACGGTTCAGTGTATCAACCACTCGGCCACACGTCTCAGTCATATATTTCTCATCTTTAATTGTTCATATTATTTCATTTTCGTTTATAGATTGGATTTAATAATTAAATAGATTAAAGTACAAGCCTTTGTTGGAATACCTCACGTGTGTACCTTAATCCCAAACGTGTTTATTTTTCCGCTGTCCAAGTCACACTATAATTGCCAGCCGACTGGAGGTGACAACATGTGTCCTTCATGACAGCTAGCACTATGACGTACCGTGGCAATGCATGTTATGACAGAGCGCCTGCCTTTAGGTGGGAAGGTGGCAAAACAATCACCAGTACACATACGGAGTACTGACATTGATGACGGTGAATAAATACTACCGAGTTGAAGAGGCTAAAGCAAACAAGCCAGTTAATTAATATATCTGCTATCTAACTTCCCTTCAGTCATTTCATCAACTGAATCGTGTCTAGTGATGGCGCAACATCATTTGGAGCAATTGTTCCGATCGTGTGACCGTAGTGGTAAAGGCCAGATTGGCCTAGTGGAATTTAGAGATCTTTGCGCCGAATTTGACATCTCTGCAACAGATTCAGATGCCATTTTTAGCGATTTGGATCATGATGGCAATGGCCAAGTGACATTTGATGATTTTGCGTGGGGATTTCGAGACTTTCTTTCGGCCAGTGCTCGCCGAATGTCGCAAGTGGTTCCCCGTGTTAGTTATGAACCGGGAATCGAACACGCTACTCTCGCATGGTCTCAGTTGGTTGGTGGTTTAGGAGAAGGAACGGGAAACAGTCTCATCTTAAGTAAAAGGTAATACACTATTTTCTTTCAAATGCCCACTATGATGCATATTACCAATTTGCTGTTGTTACTGTTTGATCCAAATGTTTACCGTTGCGTACGTAATTTAATGTACCGGTAATTCTTAATGGTCTTTAGATTGTTATGTAAGTGTTATAATAATTGAAATGATTTTTGTGTATACATTTTGTAGGGTTGAATGAAAGCATCGGTAAAACAAAGCCCAATACAAGTCAGAACTTCAAATATTGATCAGTAAATCATTGGCGTCCTTGGAAAAAAAAAACAGACCAAAGTTCGCTAAATGACCTCGCCGTCTATGCGCCTTAAAACCCTAATATTCATTCATTCATTCATTCATTCATTCATTCATTCCAGACCAAAGTTATATCCTGAAAACATTTTGGCAAAATCTATGGTTTCCGTTCGAAAAATATAACATTTATTTTCTATCATTAAATTGTCGTAAATGTTTAATTTTTTGGAAAAAATATTCACAACTGACTTTATGTAATTAATGGTATACATGTTTACAAGTCCTAAAGTGTGTTGCACTACACTAATTACGACTAAACTAATAAGATACAAGACTAAACTAATACATATAACAATAATTAACGGTGATAACAATGTTCATATAGGCCCTACATGTTACAAAATAAAGTAAATGAACTAGTTATCATATTTGTTTGTCAAGACTAGTTTCAACATAAACTAGTGTGAGACCGTAATATCCCCAGAAAAATAATTGAATGTAAATTCAGATCCTATATGTAATTGATTTGATACTAATTATTGTGACAATTACATGACTATGGGATGATTGTA
Source organism: Brachyptera risi (assembly GCA_964007535.1). Classification (NCBI taxonomy): domain Eukaryota; kingdom Metazoa; phylum Arthropoda; class Insecta; order Plecoptera; family Taeniopterygidae; genus Brachyptera; species Brachyptera risi. The sequence continues at coordinate 70,203,009 of OZ023327.1, read as the reverse complement.
TTTTATACTTAATTGTTTATATTGTGTTTAACGACTCACTGTATCGATGAGATAACTATAAGATCTATTGGCGTCGGTGAATGATGAATGAGATGATGAGATATACGGTTATTTCATTGGGTGTTCTTGAACAGTGGGAAGGAGTCAGTCGTGGCCTGTTGTTGAGGAACCATCCCAGTACCAACTTGAACGACAGGGTGAAACTACGATAAACCTCTGTCAGGCTGCCAGGCCAAGACAGGAATCGAAACCCGATCTCCTGAATGACAGTTCAGTGTGCTAGCAACTCGACCACCCGTTTCAGTTGTATTTCGTATGTATTTGTAAAATTCTCAAATTATATCATTATCTCATGTTATCTGCGTCTTCACATTCATATTTCAATTTTGTTATTGTAATACCATTTGGTTCGAAAAACAAACTTGATAATTTAACTTCAATCTTGAATACGTACGCACATTATTGTGGATTAAAAAGGTACCGGTAGTTCAATCATTAGGATCTCCCTTGCTGCTATTAACACAATTTATAAATCTATACACGCACTGTATATATATATATATATATATATATATATATATATATATATATATATATATATATATATATATATATATATATGAATATATATATATATATATATATATATATATATATATATATATATATATATATATATTATTATATATATATATATATATATATATATATATATATATATATATATAACATATATATATATATATATATATATTTATATATATATATATATATATTCATATATATATATATATATATATATATATATATATATATATATATATATATATATTTAAATATATATATATATATATATATATATATATGTCCATTTATATATATATATATATATATATATATATATATATATATATATATATATATATATATATATATATATATATATATATATGTATATATATATATATATATATATATATATATATATATAAATATATATGTATCTCTCTCTCTCTCTCTCTCTCTCTCTCTATATATATATATATATATATATATATATATATATATATATATATATATATATATATATATATATACATATAATATGAAGTAATAAAATAATAGTATAGAGTTGTTGGTAATGGCCCATGCACAAGAAGACGCGTGTCTCCCCGCCTTGAAAATATGTATGGCATCAAACCTGTAATTTATGGTCTTTATATGATCGGACAATGGTTATAAAGTCCACAAAGTTTTATTCACTATCATCATCACATCATGAACATTCAATTCACTCGCTTTGTTTTTAACCGAGTCACTCATGAAGACGTGGTTTTTGATGATGATAATGATCATATTATTGTTAAACAGCTTCGTAACTAAAACACATGCTTTACGCCGGACTCGATTCCACTTCGGACTTGACTGCTGAACTTTTCTTAACTTTGACGCTTATACTGGGGCAAAAAGGTCCAGTGTTTCCAGTACTCAGAATTTACTGGTACGCTAAGTTTCGAAACGGCTTTATTAAAGTATTGGAAGTAGCCAGTAGGTTTCGGAATGGATTTAATATGCTCTCAGTAAATTCTGGAGATTCAGAATGCCGTCATATTATAATAATAATAATAATAATAAATCCTTTATTCTGTAGAACATGGATACATAGTATGTATATGTTATGGAACAAGTCAAGTAGATAATAGAGTGAATATTAAGAGATTGAAGGTTAAATAAAAAATGATTATGGTACTGCGTTAAAATATTCAAGTACAGAATATGGTGTCATCTTCAATAAATAGTTTCTCAGATCTTGCTTGAATGGTGGTGTGCCTCTTTTTTGTTTAATGCTTTGCGGAAGATGATTGAATAGACCTTAATTAATTAGACTTAAATTAATTAATTAGAATTAAATTAGACGGCCTTAATTAATTCAACTATCACCATTAGGCCTTTTTTAATTGTATCTAATTATGTCTCTAACTGACATTAGTCACTTTATTTTATATTATATCTGACGAGTCCAACATCCTGTTAAGTGTATAATATATATTTCACTTATGTATTGTGATTTCTACGGACAAATAAACTATTGAATTGAATTGAATAGAGCGGCTCCTTGATATGACGGGTATTACGATTGACTGATGAATATAGACTAGAAGGTGCCCAGTTCATTAGACTATCGACTTATAAATCGATAGGGTTATTCCTTGTTATACAACTGAATAGTTGGATGAGCGAAGAGAAGACTCAATTTCACCATATTCGAAAAAAAGTAGATATTTTTTTTGTTCGCGCTCTACAGGTTAAACGAAAACTCAAATTCAGTTGCAACTTGGCATGCACAAGTGTCCTCATCTAATTCGATAATGCATAGTTTGGAGGCACAATCGGTCGCACCACTTCTGAGAATACTCATCTCAATATTTTTGAAAATTCGTATAAAATATTTCCTTCGAGAGAATTTAAATTCTCGCGGAATTTCAATATAATAATGATGATACACATTATTCCGAATCCCCACTCAAGTCGGATCAGCCGTTTTGATGTAACAAAATATATAATGTAATGTTTTTACATCAATCAAAGCTATCAAGATACCAATTAAATCCAAGCAACGAGTGTCACCAATTGATTAAAAATGGTTTTAACAAGTCCTTCTTTATTATTAAAGAAATTCACTAGAATAAGTAATGATTTTAATAGGAGGGCAGTGACGTAATTGTTTGGATCTCAAGGTGGATTTTTTTAACCAACCAAAGAATATGTTGATATGTAATAAGGATATGTTGAATATGTTAATATGTTGATGTTCTAGCTCATTCATCAACGCGGAAACACATCACGCGTTTGCCTAGTTATATAAAAAAACGCTTCATTTTTATGTTTTTTTTTTTCAATAACTTCGGAACTTGATATAGTTGATACAAAATCATTGTTTCCCAATTAAGGCTATGGATGAAAGATATGATCGTTTGGACGAGGCACCTCAAAGGCGATCTTACCACCCCATTTTAATTATTTAAAACCACTAAACTTCAACACCAGGACTGCGCTGTCTGTGACTATAATTTTCCGCCGTAGATAACAGTCTTTCAGTTTCCGAAAGTTACGAATGTTACTACTATATTTCTCCTTTGAAACTTATATCAGGTGCGTTCTTACGTGTGACCTAGTGTGGTGTTGTCACTCATCATGATAATTGACAATATCTAATCCTAATTTTGACCCTCATTTGCATATTTGTCTCCTCGTTATTGACCGTAATAAGAATCTACAGGTTATCAACCTATCCTTGGCCCAGTCTCGGATTGTCCACAGTGGATGTCCGCCCGCACTGATAGTAATGCCTTATGTAGGCCACGGCAAATCGAAACTATATACCTACATTTCGCTCGCGTGGTATTGGTTTGCTCTTTACCTAATGGCTAATGGATAACAAATGTACAAAGAACACAAATAAAAGCATACATTATGCAGTGGATCACGCATTGGTTTAAAAGATCGGAAAAATAATGGTTTGATATAAACCTATGGGCTGATGTTAGCTGGTGGGTGTATATAATATTTATTATTCACTCTACTTATAGGCCTACATGATATATGGTGTAAGTTCCATTTGCTTAATATTGGAAGGATTTCAGAAGTGGGCTTCTTGACTGATATCATTCACAAATTGGTTTTATTATTATTATTATTATTATTTCTTCTCATTCATAATAACGTATTACTTCAACCAGGAGGACAAAAATACTTCTGATCATATACATGCAACAAGAAATAAAGATGGATTATTACAACCAATCACTATTAATTCATTCGGGAACCAGGAGAAACGAGTACTAATTTCTAAATTGTTTAATAAAATCAGACCCGAATTACTTTGTTTAGAAAAAATATCCACAGTAAAAATAGAATTAAAAAAATGGATATTATCAAATTATCATATATTTCATGAGAAATAAAACTATTTCATTTTACAGTGTATATTCCAAGTAAGTGAAATAGTTCATAATTTCAAAATGTGGATTCTTATCATTATGATCATTTTTTTTATTAAAATTGATATTTTCATCATTATTATCAAAATGTAGGTGCGTAAGTGTTCAGACTTGATATATACTTATTTGTAATTTGTTTTTCTTATGTATAAAATGTTAGTAGACCCGCAGACAAGTCAACTTTTTGTGACTTTGCGGGTCTACGAAATTGTACTGAAATCTTTGTGAGAACACGAATAATAAAAAAAAATTATAATTAAATACCTCTCGGTCTGAAAAATTTAGAAAAATATCAACTTGTTAAAACAGAAATTAGGAAATGGTTAATTAATTATACTAATTTTTAAAATGATTGATCCAATTGTGCAGTGGGATACACTTATCAGATATTTATTGAATTATTCTTGTGCATCAACTTTTTATGTCTTTAGCTGTGTGGGATTCTTGATGTATAATGAATTAATGATATATTAATTTTTCAATTTCATGGAATATACACTGTAAAATGAAATAGTTTTATTTCTCATGAAATATATGATAATTTGATAATATCCATTCTTTAAATTCTATTTTTACTGTGGATATTTTTTCTGAGCAAAGTAATTCGGGTCTGATTTTATTAAACAATTTAGAAATTAGTACTCGTTTCTCCTGGTTCCCGAATGAATATATATATATATATATATATATATATATATATATATATATATATATATATATATATATATATATATATATATACATATATTCGATTTTGTATTATATTCGATTTTTGAAAAGTTTTCATTTATTTTTTCCTTGTATAATTTGAGAGTTGTGAAAACAGAAATAGATGATAGACACATGTTGTTGTATTTCAAGTAGGTCTAACCCTTGATTTATAAGACAGTGAAAAAAAGTAAACACTTAGTGAACTTGTTTCATTGTTTCATGATATAAACCCGATTTTTGTCCAAGCTATTATTTTCATTTCTCATCCCATAGATAAGCCTTTTTGACTTTGTGGAAGAGCGTATTGATTAATCTTGTATGTATGTATTATTTAAATCTAATGAAAAAAAAAATACAGTCAATTATATCAACATTGCAATATACTTACCTCAACATATTTACATACTTATCGATTAATTTTATTGCATTATCACAAACAACAATACAAAATATTGAACATTCGTTCCATTCACACTAGATTAGCTAATAGGGAAACTTATCAGGTTCCGTCATGGATAAATAAATTTGGTAAAAGACGATTAGAATATGTAATTTCAGTTACTTTTAATATGCTGCCTGAAAACTTGAGAAAAATAGAGAAATATGTCAACCTAAAACGAGAGGTAAAGATTTGGTTACATAGTACCATAAAATGATTCAATGATGAAACATAAAATTATAAAATCAATCAATCAATCAATAAAATTATTATGTAGAAGTTATAGGTAAATCTTGCTTGTATTTTGTTTAGGTAGTTATTCATTGTTGTATTCATTTACATTTATTTTTATCGTAGCGTGTTTACTTGTGTTGTATTTGTATTGTACTGTGTTTATATTTATTCATTTTTATTGTATCATAGCCTCATTTGATGTGAGTTCGATCATCTAGATAATATTTATTCATGTAGAAGACGAGTCCTTTCAACGGAGTATTATTAGTTTATTCCACAGTTAAACCCTCAATGGGTTTTGTGTACACTCATGAGTGAAAAATGTTTTGTAATAATGTACATTTATTGGATGAAAAAAAAACAAAGAGAAAATAATAATAATAATCAATTCTTATATTATTATTAATTTCTTCATGTATTTTTCGAATTCATTTTCTGAAATCATCATCTATCCAACGTATCAGAAGTATTTATTGAATAGATGATTTAGGGGTGGCTACATTAATTCACGAACTATTTCTATTCATTTAAAACATCACAATGGAATGATATACATTTTTTACTCTTTTTACTCAATTATAGGATTATTTAATTGTTTGGTAAATGTTCACACAATACCATTCTCCCAACTCGCCTTGAAACCCTACTTCTTGACACTGCCGAACTATTTCACGAACTATTAAATTGCCTAAATTAAATATATTAAATATATAATACATTGCCAGAAACTTTAAAGAATATGAAAACATTATCAAAATTTAAAATTAAATTAAAAAAACTTCTTATTGACAAAGCGTATTATTCTTTGGATGAGTATATGTCAACATGATGGCGTGAACGAAGAAGGCATTTGTATTTATATTCAGTCGTTGTGTTTTGAAGGTAATAAATGTTAATAATAATATCTACAGCTTGACAATTTTTAATTATACTGACATATCTTCATCAAGATGCATTGTACTATATATATTGTTCAATTATTTATATATGTCTCAACATTCTCCAATATTATAATGTGAACTTGTTTCCTGAATGAACATTAGGGTTTTAAGGCGCATCGACAGCGAGGTCATTTAGCGCCTGTTGATATTGTATGTGGATTCTTTTAGAGACAATAAAATAAAATAAATAAATAAATAAATGAATAAATAAATTTTGTTTTTCTAGGAGTGGTATTCTCAGTATCTACGATATGTGTTCTAATTGCTAATAATATCACTTAGTGTGGGTTATTAAAATCATTCATTTGTGTGGATTAGATTGTTTCGTGTCAAGGACTGAATACAATTTAAAAAATTTCCATAATTATTATAAACGAATATGATGAGTGGCCCCAATCATATTCATGAGCACATCTATCACGAGAGATAATGATGTATATATATTTATATATATATATATATATATATATATATATATATATATATATATATATATATATATATATACTAGGAAAACGCCATATATGCGTTGTTGGACGAGCGGATAGTAATAGTATGATGTTTTTTTTTGGCAAACTTTTGCCTACATTCGCCAATTGACATTCAAGTTATAAATAGGTAAAAACTGCTTCGAGTGGTACCAATTTAGCACATTTTATATTTTTTCTTCAAAATGGCTGACCCGATCAAGCTGAGAATTTCCAAAATTGTGTATTAGAATGTAATTCAACTTGAGTCCATATCATATAGAGTTATATAGGGCCCCTACTTGGAATCTAAGTTCATCTGTTAGTATTTACTCTAATCATCTTGTTTTGTATTTATATATTAATTTTGTTTTCCTATTTGTCCCGTTTGTGGTGAGTTATTAATCAATAATAATTGTATTTTTGTTCAACCATTCTAATTATTGGAGAGCTAGACCTGTTTCTAGGTTCACTTTTATTTGTAAGTGTTTTTCATTCGTTTTTTCTCTTTATTTAGATTTATTTATTCAGGCTACTTTTTTTCCACCTCGTCAATATTTTTTTTATTCTCAGTTCAGTTCAATTCACGGATACATCTTTAGAATGAAGTTTATTCTCAATTTGTCATCTATATAATATTTGTTTTAGACGTGTAATTATTTTCGTTTTATTTTGTTCTGACCTTGAATGCCTTTCTATATTCTAAATTATTCTCTTAGAATCACTTCAAATCAAAACACCCTACTTTTTGGCACTAAACGTATTCCTTTCTTACATCTTAGTCTGAACTTTACATATAATATATATTCTCTGTTATTTTTAACTCACAGATAAATAAGCCTCTCCAGGCTTTGTGGAAAAGAGTTTAATTTTATTTATTGTATTGTTGTTATTATTCTCATTTTTTTTCTAAGGTATTCTGCTATTCTCTCTATTGGTGCTACTTCAAAATCTTCATGTATATATGAAATGCATGATTAGATCGAACTTTTTGTATGCAATATTTATAAAAATGAGTTTAACTTTGTTTATGTGTGAATAAGAAAAAAAAAATATATATTCACCATTCATGAAACATATCTAATATTTTACTTTATATAATTTGTGTGTCTCACATTTAGTACATACACTTTGTAAATTGTATACACCCACAGCTAAGCCTGTTTCAGGTTTTGTGATTATTTTATGAGCGTATAAAACACTATTTAACATTGTGCGAAACTATTCAAATTATAATAAAAATAGATAAAAGAAGTAATCTTCATTATTATTATTGGTATATTATTATATATATTATATTATAGCCTCGGTTTATTGAAGCCGTATGTTGATTTTGATACTTTAAAAATAGTTTATTAATTACGCTCTTATTGAATCTATAATCGGATATGGCATTTTGTCTTGGGGTTTCACTACAAATGATTATTCAGACAATGTTGAAAACAATCAGAAACGAATATTCAGAATTATAGCTTCAAAAAACAAAAACAATGTTCCATCAAATTTGTAGAAAGGCAATTGCATCTATTGATCCTTATCATCAATAATTATTATTCAAGTGAACACAAAAATAAGGCTGAAGATGGCCACATAACTATATTAAAGGACAAATGTTTAATAAACATTTTATGTTTAAAATGTTTACTTATTTTACATTAGTTTACTTATTATTATTATTATTTTAATTTCAATCCAGACAATTTTCAAGACCTGCTTGTTATTTTAATGATATTAAATTATAACTTGTATATAATGGTATGAACAAAAAGCTAATAAATGAAATGAAATGAAATGAAATAAAACTTTATAAGACGGCAAGGGTACGTACCTGAAACCTAACCTATAATTGATTACACACTACTTCCTCACACACAATTGACAAGCGTTTCTGGGAGACGGCCTGTTAGTTGTTTTTTACTACTATGATGATAAATCTTTCGTTCAATTTTACTTGGAACATCGATACCGTTGGTGTGTTTGAAAAACATTTTAGTTACATAAGCAGCGCCTATTGTTTTCATATATATAATTAATTCTTGAATTGAATTGGTCAACTTTTCCTCATTTTCAGAGGAAAGAGATCCACCACACACAAACACCACACACACACACACACACACATACACACATGCACACACATATATATATATATATATATATATATATATATATATATATATATATATATATATATATATATATATATATTTATATATATATATATATATAAATAAATATATATATATACAAAAAGCTAATAATTATTTCATTATCATGATTATTTATCATCACTTTCGACAATTATGAATCAACATTTCATTTTAGTAAGCTGGATCTTCACAGTGAGTTATCTTTCAGATAAGAAACCTTTATTCAGTAAATAAGTACATTTTCTCTTTGAAGACTACTAACCTTACATATCAGAACATTTTGTATGAAGCGAAACATTGATGTACAGAAAAAAGACAAATCGGTTCAAACCTATGAGCTAAAGGTTGAACAAAATCTTCACTTTTTCTTCTTTTTTTTTTATTGGTCACATACACTGATACAGAAAGAAAAAAACAATTACAGCAAAAAAACATCCACAAAGCCCTTCAAAAAAGGCTTAACTGTGGGTTAAAATAGTGAATTATAAGTATAATTCAAATTCGGACGTATTTCTCGAACATTAAAAATAATAAGGTAGTTGAAGTAAAACGAAAAAAAAAACATTTAGTGATTTACATTTAGTGATTTGTTACATTCTACTCACGAAGTGTAAGGTTTCTTTGATTACTATTGATTTCAAGCAATCAAGTTACATCAAGTAACGAAAAAAGTAGACAGTTGTACAAAATTCTAAGAAAAAAATAATTACATAAAAACCAGTATTAAGACACTTTGATTAGAGAAGTATTTTGGCTAAAAGACACACAACACAAAATATTTTTTAAATTGATAAATAATAATAATATTAATAGTATAAATAGTACATAATTATCAATCAGAAATTGAAAAAAATTGGGTATTGACACCCTTCTAATTTCAACAATTTGAGCTGCGAGACACATCAACATTCATGATAATGAACGTCATGTGACGTCAATTAGTATTTGTATGCATTACATTATATTCGGTTGTAAGACAAAGCGCATATGTCTATCTTTCTACGGATGGTTTCACGACAGTCCACGACTGTCTATCTGGGTATCTAGGTCAGTCTGTGAAGAAGTACAATATGAGTTGAACCCGCCAGTCGACACCTGACTTCATATTATATTATACAGTCAATCATAGAATATAGATGATAGGCCCACTTGTTTATATAAATCATTCAGTTGACCCGATTGTTGACTAAATCATTTCTTTGATGTGAATGAAATTCGGTTCATGATAAAACGAGTGTATTTATTAACGATTGGTTTGATATATGATGCGATGGTATAATACACTAACCGTTCTGTTGGTATCTTATACTTAAGAGTCCACGGGAGTCGATTTATCGAAATATCAGTTTCTTGGTGATAACTTTTGAACGGTATGAGAAATCAAAATTCTGATACGCGAGAAACACAGATAATTGAAATATCTTCAAGATGATATGAGTTATGACTATTTTAAGTCACGTTGCATAACTGTGAAGCGTCGACAGCTAAAAAAAAACCACTTCTTTCAGCTGTCGACGCTTGACAGTTATGCGACATGACTTGAATAGTTATAACTTATATTATCTTAAGGCTATTATAATTATCTGTGTTTCTCGCGTATTATAATTTTGATATCTCATATCGTTCAAAAGTTATCACCAAGAAACTGATATTTCGCTAAATCGACTACCGTGGACTCTTAATTGTATTCACTAAAGGCGTGTAAGATCTTTGCGCTGGTGGTGTGGGATAGGGGGAACGGTCGTTCGCAACCTTCTTTTTTAATGGAAATAAGTATGTACCAGTATTGAAGACAGAGGATTCGTATAACTGTGTTGGTAGTAGTAAATATCTTTATTAGCATTTTTTCTTGCTATTTTTTACATGGTCATATTTTACACTTCAACATTTTTTCAACATTTTTTTTGTGTGTAGCTATTTGCAAGATTTAAAAAATAAGTCAGCCCAGAAAGCTAAAGTTATTTTGAAAGGGATGTTTTGAGATATCTAGATCTGCAGATTGGATTCATTTTTCATCAATATGAGATGTTTTTGTATTAAAATGAAGTTCACCACATATAATATTTTGTCATCGCAGTGAACCAAGTTAAAATAGAAGTGGAACCACGAAGTAGCCATTTATCTTTCAATCGTGCAATTCGTGATTGAAGCATGAAACTTGATTACTCTACTTATATCACCACATGTAATCCAAGAATGTATGGTCATAAACTGAGTTCCTGTACCTTTAGGAGTAATCAAGTTGATTAAAATTTCAATCACATCAACAGTGTCAATATACTAATGAAATGGTCAAGAGAGTATTGCATAATGTTTGCATATTGCAAGTATTGCATATTGCAAATAAAGTTTGCATAATGGGAAATCTAATGTTTTGCAGCCACAAACTTGGTGCTAGTAACTCTCAGAGTGAATTAATTGATTGGATCAATCAATCAAATTGTAATCAAAAGTGTGAAAAACACAGAAAATGGACAAGATGGGTAGGAGCTAATATTTTGCAGAGTTCGAAACTCGTTCATTGAGTAAATTAAAATAATGAAGTTAATTGATTAAATCTTTTGATCAAAAATTGGGAAAAACAAAGTGAAATGATCAAAGCTGGAATCAAATGTAAGCTGTGTTTGAACAAAATCATTCACTTTCATTTGAAAGCCGGCCACCTTGACGGTTTCAGAGTGGTTTTATATACAAATGTGATGATCAACACAAATAAGGCCCAGTATTACCAAGTCTAGTTAGCCTTTATCTGACAGTTCAAACTTGTTATCACCATGCTTACCTGTGGTATTTGTTTTCACCAACTCTCAGATAAATACTAACTAGACTTGGTAATACTGGACCTAATTCAATTACTCCAAAAGTTACATAATTCAGTGTATGGCCATGGAGTTTCGAATTTTGCAATTAATTGTATTTTTTTGATGCCATATTGTTTATTTTGTGGCTATATTCACACTGTAATTCAATTTTGATTGATCATACTCATTTTGACAGTCACATAAACCAACTTTGTAGGCATGAAGTTTTGAGCTCCGTGAAGCACAAGCTTTCACTCGATACCCACCGTGTCCTCTCTGATTTTTGTTTCAGTTTCAGTACAAATTTGATTATTCAATCTATTAATTTCATCACTCTAAAAGTTACACAGATTCCGTGTGTGTATGGCTGAGAAGTTTCGGTTTATGCAAACCATTAGCTTTTATTTGATATCCATGTTGTCCATTTTCTGTCACGTTTACACTATTGATTACTTTTTTCAATAACATCGAAAACGTGAAACAAAGCCATTGTTTCCCAATAAAGGCAATGAATTGAAGTTCAGAATTTTTTGAAAGGGGCATTATAAAGGCGATCTCTCTACCTCCAAACCTTTGATTATAACTTTTGAATAAATTCGATTGATTAATCTAATTAATTTAAATACTCTGGAAGTAACGAAAACGTATTTTGTGCCTATACAAACTTTTGGATTCCTTATAATATTATAATATTCTTATAATATACCTTGTAGCAAACCATTCTGAAAGCGTTATCAAGAGATGTGACTCTTCTTTTAATGTCAGTCATTGTATCAGTCTTGGTCTACATACCAGGTTGTGTTACTTGATGACATAGAAGTTCTAATATGTTTCTGAATTTAAGAAAACTGGCACCTCCACCAAATAATCTGGACCCCTATTCCTGAGATAAATGAGATGTGAGAAAAATAAAAGTGAGTGAGAAAACGATTATCTCACTTAATATGGCGATTTACCATTACCAATCGGCCATTTTAAGTGAGATAATCGTTTTCTCACTCACTTTTATTTTTCTCACATCTCATTTATCTCAGGAATAGGGGTCCAGATGCGAAAAGAACTCGTTGTAGCTCAGACATACAATCAGCTCGGCTCTCAGGTTTAACAGTACAAGCTAATTGAGGATTCAAATTGATCATTTGATTTCAGCGGACATCAACTTGCTGATGTCTATCAGGAGATTGTTTCTTCAGACACAAATCCTCAGCTTGTGGCAAGATTTGAAAACGCCATTCGGAGTCTCGTGAAAGATGTGCGGGAATTACATGATGGGCACCAGAAGATGAAGGCAATGTTATCCAAGTAAATGATTTAATATTATTGTTAGTCGAGAAATATTTAATTGATGAATGAACGAAGTAGAATCCACACATAGCGGAAAACATGCTTGTATATATATATATATATATATATATATATATATATATATATATATATATATATATATATATATATTTATATATATATATATATATATATATATATATATATATATATATATTCATATATATATATATATATATATATATATATATATATATATATATATATATATATATATATATATATATATATATATATATATATATACATACATATTTATACTGAACCAATTGTTTTTCATGGTTGCGATCCATTACGTCTATATATATGGACGTTTCTGTCAAATAATAAATATGTGCTTGGACCCAAGACCTCGGATTGTGGTCACAGCTCTACCCACTGAGCTAACGGAACACTCAGATCCCAATCGATCAATCGACACACTCACATGGCAAGACAACGTCAAGATACGACTCTCATCATGTGATGTGACTTCACAGACCAACAGTTTCCAGATCCTTGAAATCTGTTGCTCTGTAACGACACATCTCATGAGAGCCGTTTCTCAAATTTGTCCTGTCAAATAAATGTGTCGATTGTTCAAATTGAATCTGTGTGCTAGTTTAGTTTAGTGGGTAGAGCTCTGGGGATAAACCAAGAAGCAATGGGGTTTAAGTCCCGAATTGCGCAAATTTTTATGATTCGTCAGAAACTTTCATATATGAACATTTTATTAGATCTAATGTGCTATTTTATGAATAGATCATTATATGGGTATAGTGAGGTAAATCATGTTGTTAAAGGGGGCACTCGTTCTATTCTCATTGCATTCGTGATATAATTTATATGTAGGGCCTACTCACCATTCAAATTCATTATAACTAGACACATAATACTGATAATAATAATAATTTGTGATGACATCGGAATCTTCATATATAATATAATATCAATAAAATGCAATCGGTCAAAATACAGGCTGCACTTTTCGTACTTGAGTTTGTGCTCTGCCACTAATAATGTCTATTAATTTGTCTCAATTGGGTTCTAGGGAGAAAGAAGCTCACTTAGCACACCTACATGCGCTAGCGGAAGAACTTGATGTCCAAGTAGCTCAAGTGGAAGCGCAAACTTTAGCACAAGCAAAAACATATTATGAAGCAGAAAAGGAGACACTTATTGGACGTATGCAGACAGAGATGGCCGAAATGAAAGCTCACCTGCACTTGTTTCAAAAGTTGAATAAATTACGTACCCGTAAGGTACCGGTGCATCATGATGATTCTTCTATCCAGCAAGATATCCTTGTTGAGAATAGGGAACTAAGGAATGCATTATGTGATTCGGAGACCAAGTTGATGCTGTTACAGTCGGAAATGGCGCAACTACGGGAAGTGTACGAAGAAAGATGTTCGGAACTTGGCAGGTGATAGAAAATTTAGTATTAATAGTTTATAGAATTTAGAGTTTATTTTATTATTTTGTTACACATTATTGATTATTGAAATTTTACTCAATTTTATGTTATGTATTTTCTTTCTGGTTTCATAGTCAACATGATACCGTTGAGGTGTTTCTGCAGCGTAACGATCGCTTCGTACAGCAACTCAATCTTCTCCGGTAAGAGGAAATAATATTCCAAACATTCACCATGATACGTTCTGTGTAATATAGCGTTCTAATACATCTTCTTCATTCCAATTGATTAGTCTGAAGCTGTGAAATGATTTAGATATATATTTTATATTATATAATTTCATACAGATTCAAAGCAATGACAAATAGAGTAAGTGCACCGCACTGTGTATGAGTGCGAGTAACAGGGAGAGAAAAATGTCTAACGAATACATTCTTTTTATGTATAAAGGGCGGCAAATACAAGACTTCAGGATACAAATGATAGTTTGCTGAGTGGTGGAGAAAACAAGGATTTGCGGGGCATTCAATGGTAATTATGATATTATTTTTGTTCCATTAGACAGTTTAAAATCAACCCAATATTTAAAAATTAATTGTATCATGAAAAATATCACTAATATCTTCTGAATACAGTTCTATACTTTACTGACTGTTCTAATTTTTACAATATTAATGTATAATTGATGGAAAAAAAATTTCAGACATTTCAGAAACACCAAAGAGAGTGTAAAATGTGTAAAGAATCAATATGACTTTGTCATTTTAGCATTTTCAAATCTATATGTAGTATTTATTTATTTATTTTGTTGTAGTTTATAGACCAGTATAATAGGGCTGTCGTGATTAGTCTATCCTATGATTTGAAGTATGTCTGAAGGATGGACAGAAGAATAGGGTAACCTAATTTCAAGTATAGACCCAATTCTATGGTCTTTGTATCAAGAAACTATCCCTCTATTCATCTAAAGATAGAGAGAGACCACGACCATCGTCTATGAAGATGGTCGACCATGGCCGGAATAGAAACTCGGAATGACGGTTCATTATGCTAGCCACTGGTCCACTGATCTCAGTTCTGTACATAGCAAGAGAAAGTACGACTAACTTAAAAATTAATATTTTCAAAATTAAGAAGAAGAACCGAGTAAAAAAACACAATTCGAATCTAACGGGAACATCCTCTATTCTGTAGCTTCGCAGGTCAAACCATTAATCCTAAGGTGAAGATAATTACTCTGTGATGACACCCTATGTATCCTATACTTAAAGGCAATGAAACAAGATAGAGGAGAACGACATATAAGTATATGTTTTAAACTACCGGCCAGTATACATTAGTTATTGTAATTATTTGACACAGGTACTCTTCAGGAAGTGAGAGATCGTATGGACAAGAAGGCTTAGACACACTTGAGATGGGTGAGTCGATCGGGTATATTTAAATAGCAGAATGAAAAGTGAAAACTACTGACTATATATTTTTTTTTTTACTTTTTTCCAAATGAATATCTTATCCTATAGCATATCTGTATGTATGAATGTATGAATGTGCAGGATGTTGTGTATGAATGTTCTTTTCTTTTCTCCTGTAAATTCCTTACATATAGTTCAGTTTTAGTTTATATTATGTTAGTTTTTATTATGTTTTTGACGTGCCTTATATTTTATCATGAACTATTTTAGAATGTAAAAATCGAGTAGGCAAATAAAGTATTGAAATTGAAAATTGAAATCTTATTGAACTGAATTTGAATGAAATTTAATTGGAGAATCAATCAAATGATGAGCTAAAATGAAATAATCCAAGAAAATAAGACAAATATTATGATGAGTATAAGATGTAATACAGATTTGTGAGGAAATACGGCAAGCATGAATCGAAGAAAAACGCAATCAAGATCAATAAGATCTCTCTCTCCCACGACAAAAACAGTTACTCATTTTTGTGTGTGTTGTTAAGTAGGCTAAACTATATTTTAGTTAAACACCATGATTAATTATTTTCTCTGGAGTGACCGCTTTTATGGTGCCCAGAAATCATCATTCGCCTTAAATGAGGAACAATTACTTTTTGCCGAACTTTCGAAGTTGATAACAAAAATGAAAGCTCAATCGCTATTTCAGAGCTTACCCCATATAGTACATATTCTCAATTCGTGGTGTTATGGATTTTTGTGTTCTTTCAGATTCCGGTCGATCAACAATGATAAGTACGGCAGTTGATAGTGATGTGATCAGCATCACATCTTTACATGAAGAATTGCTTCAAGTTGCCACATGGGATGATCCCAACACTTCCTCTGTAAGTTGGTTAGTTGGGCACTACAAATTCAGAGTAGAAAATGGGGACAATGTGATCAATACTTGAGCTGAACACAATTTAATTGGATGTTGATTCTTATTAGATGAGCGTAGCGAAGCTTTCCATTTCACACCCTGAAAAAAAATGGGCTTCGTTTTTTTTTTTTTTTTTTTTTTTGTAATCATGTACGCGGCATACAGGTCAGAGAAATGAATCAATCAACTTGAAAATTTTTCTGAACGTTGGTGTCATACCAGAATAAGTTGGGATTGTTTTTCAGAATAATCGATTCGACGGTTTTTCCGGAAAATAATCGGAAAGTTTGAAAAATCCTCGTAAGAATAACCCGGAGGAAAAATACTTGAAAAATAAGAATTATTCAAAAGCTCTCAAATTTTCACCGAATATGAACAATACTATTATACACCTTTTCCAGAGATTTTTGCAACAATCTAATGAGAAATAACAAAGAAAACGCATTAAAGGTGTACATTTTATTGAATATTTGGATCAATTGGATTTGCAAAGTGTTCATGCGACAGGTTGCAGCACTATAAATATCAATAAGTTGCGGGTAAGGTTTTTAGGCGTTTGAAGTAATCCAAGGTCCGTAGATGTAAATTGAGCTGACAAGTTATTTTTCATTCTAGATTTCCATACTTCTAAGCTCATCTCACAACGCGCATCCCGCGTTTTCCTAGTAACCATAATGAACGTATGTTGACGTGGTGGTGAGGTTTTGTGTGGTGCCACGATTCTGAGAGATATGCCACCGACCCTGGTGATGGCATAAAGCTCACACTTGGGCACCCACGAAGGTCAACCCAATAGAAATCAAATTTCTCCTAATATTTTGACTGATTTTTTACGCTTTTCGGGAAGGACCAATAAGTTCATTGTAATCGTACCTGCATACGTGAAAGCAGTCGGTATGGAAGGGTCCCATTTCAGCTTTGTTTTCAACGTGTGAGGATATAAGAAAAACCTCTGTCAGTATGGGTGACCGGCGGGAATCAAACCCCGTTCACTGAACGACGGTTCAGTGCACTAGCGACTGGTGCACTGATCAGTGAGAGTTGGTATCATTGAGTTCTGTAACGCCGATGTGTTTGATTTCAGCATGAAGATAGCTTGGATAGTGGAGTTCAAGACGCTTGCGGATTGAACGAACGCACGTACAAGATTGTATTCGCAGGGGACGCTGCTGTTGGGAAGAGCAGTTTTATTCACCGTTTATGCAAGGACGTTTTTGTCTACAATTTAGGCTCGACCCTAGGTCAGTAGTAAATAGTAAACAAGTAAGCTGTAAATCTGCGAGTAGAATAGGCCTATACCAAAAGTATGTGAGAGGGTAAAAAGTTGTTCGTTTGGCTCGGACAGTTGAGGCATTGCTTATTTGATTCATTTTGGGTTTAGTGACGCACTGTTCTGATGGCCAAGATATATTGGCGTCGGTGAATGCGATGATGGGAAGATAATAAGAAAGGTAATTTCATCAGATAGTTTGGGATTTTTAGATAATGGGAAGTTAAGTCCCTCCTCATAGAAAAGAGTGTTTGTAAACTTTCTTTCACCTATCGTCATCCGTCACTTCTTTTCACCTGCACATTCGTACCCCCGTACAATCTAGCTGTAGGTGGGGTCGTTAAGCATTAATTTATACTACAATCAGGGTAAAAATCAAATTCTATATTTTTTTTACCTCTCGTGGCTTAATCTTTACAAAATAATAAATACTAGAAGTTTGTTCGCGACTGAAATAGCATACAATGGAGATTTAATTCTTCAGGTCATCTGAATATTGGGGGGAGGAGGGGGGGGGGGTAGTGACCTGTTCTATTGAACCTGTCCGTATAGTCATTCATATGTGGGAAACTACCCAATACTAATGATGGTCGCTATTTCATTATACCAAATTTATTCTGTTATTTATACATTTAACAAAATCTCAATCCTAATATCTGTAGATTTAGTAATGATTAAGGCGTTGAAACTTGTTAAGCTGGATTCACAATGCGAACTTATGATTAGTGATTAATGATTAACTAAAGTTGACAGATACGGAATCAGTGTTGACGTTCACATTGTGTTTAATATTAGTGACTGACCTTGAAAGTTAACCAACTTTCAACTTTAGTATTAATCATTAGTTTCAATCATTAGTCCGACCAATCAGAAGTCGTGAATTCGAAACGACAGAAAGTCAATGCAAAAGGAAGCTATCCCGCTCGATGAACCGCTCGTTTACAGCCTTCTAACATGTAGATTTCAATTTGAATCTGTCATCTTACGAAAGCTACGACTCATGAAAATTAATTCTTATTGTGAATGTTCAGTTTCTTAATTTTAGTATTTAGTATTAGTCACTAATCATTAGTTCGCATTGTGAATCCAGCTTAAGCAGAATTTGTCGTGTTGTCTCGAAATGTTTGTTGCTACATGTCCATAGCAGCGTGAAGTGTGAACCCACTTGACCTATTACGACAAACTCACTAAATCATCCTCATTTTGTAATTCTATATCCATTTTATTGCAGGTGTAGATTTTCAAATGAAAACGATTCAAGTCGATGGTAGAAATGTTGTTTTACAACTGTGGGATACTGCAGGTTAGTATTAAATCAAAGCGCTATGTTGAAGGTAGAGTTCAATTTCTTTCATTTTTTTTCCGTTACTTTTATTGGTTAACATATTTTTTCCTGTTTAAGGTCAAGAACGTTTCCGAGCAATGACAAAAACGTATTTCCGTCGAGCAGATGGAGTGGTATTACTTTATGATGTGAGCAACGAAAGGTCATTTCAAAGTGTCCAACAATGGGTGCAGAGTGTCTATGTAAGATTTGAACCTTCTAATCATTCTAATTTAATAATTTTAGAAGAGTATTTTTCAATTTTTAATTCACTTATTCAAATACACCTAATTAATTCTCATCACTTATTTAGCAACATTTTCAGTTTCATTTTCAATTTGTTAATTTCCTATTTTATTTGGTTCGGTGGTTTTTTGGTGTCGTCCATTATACCAGGTACCTCATCTCAAATTTAGTTTGATCTTAATTCCAGCTTGGAAAAAGTCGAGTCTCCGTCAGTATTATTATTCATCATCAATCACATCTATAGTCAAATCAATTATTACTATATTTTATATTACTATAAATACTAAAAACTTATCTGTGCATTTGCTCCTGCTTGTCAAGTTATTCACATTTCATTTAATTCCATTTTCTCAATTTGTGTATCAATATGATGGTTGACATGCTATAGTCAGTGGTTTCTGTGGTCACTTATGCATAAACTCTACAGTCTACATGGAGAGCCACATTAATATCAATCAGTCTTTGTTTAGTTTTTATTTTACCAAGTTGGTGTACTTGAAGATGTTTCTACGACAGAGAGGGTTCCAAGCGACCATCCCCTCTGAACACTGAACCTGGATATAGAGTTGACACGATTACGGGCCCTTATTCGAGTGCGCCGCAATTTTGACTGTGACGTCACTGCTTTCTATTTTGCTGGTTTTCTTACCTCATCCCTTGCTGTAGCACAGATGTTATGAGCTGGAGAATAGTGTTTAATTTGATTATTTTTCACGTCTTGGAGTGTCAGTAATTGCTGCAAACCGGCTTGTTATTGGTAACAAACAATCACAATTTTCTAGAAGAGTACCAAGATAAAAGTTGCAAATATTTTGATTTATTCCCCATACATGTGTATGAAGTTTTCTGCTTAGATCTAACCTATATTATACAGTATTGTAATTATTTCAGATCATTGAGTGACAAACTCTTCTCTTGGCACATTTCTACCATTCAGGGTTTATCACTATACACTAGACTCAAGTTCACAACAAAGCACAAACTGTAATGTTTGTACAAGCCTATTCATAACCTGTAAATCTGGGCCTAGGCCTACTACAGCTGAACCTGTATTCGCATAGACTATTCAAACGTGACTATATTCAAATACTTATACTAAATAACATACGTTTTCATATTTTTTTATATAAAACATTTATATATGTTTTGAATATATATGGATAAATATTAAATACTGTTCTGGACACATCTGTAAATAATCATTATACTAGTTTAGTAGAGGTACGGGCCTGTGGGCCTGGAACACATTCATTCATCAACATTAGTCTACATCACTTTTTTTACTTCCACAGCTGCATATGCAGAGGAAGTGTAATATTTCCTATCAGGAGCAGGAATCCACTCTTTCCCTACTCATTTACTTCTCGGAATCCCAAGTAGACTGTAGACGATGTCAACTTTGAAGCAAATGCAATCTTCATATTATTGATCAGAATGTTCAGAGCATGTTCCTTTACTCCATTTACTCCTATTGTGGTAACTGCAAATTTTTTCTCATTTATCAAAATGTGAACAATTATAAAAACCATCAAATAGTTTTATTAGACAATACCGGTAGGCCTGGACCATTTAATAAATAGTCCAGATTTGCAATTCGTGTAAAGCTAACGTTTGTTGACTAAATGGAAAGCAGTAATGGCGGCTAGTCATATGCGCAAAATGGATAGTGGTACAGCAATGGCCCAAAATCAAATATAATCAAGTTTGAGTTAGCTAGGAGACGGACGAGCATAGGCTTACATGGTGGACCATAGTCTCAGTCTGGCTTGACATGCTGTAATATCTGACCTCACTGTCAGCTGCCAAGTTGATTCATTGGCCATCTCGAAAACTGCTTTGAAATATTCGATTTAATTTTGTCTTGGAATCATTGACATTATAAATCTAAATTAAGAATGAACTAGTGACGACTAGTGATGATATATGCACAAATGTGATGGTACTATTATTAAAGTGACAATAAATCTGAGATTGCCAACGAGTTAGCTCCTTTCGCTTATGCGAAGATTGCTGCCATACGTTATACGAATAGGTCGAATCTAAACACCATCAATACGCGATTGGTTCGCGCCTTCTTGTTCCGTGGATTTAAGTATCTCCGAAATATATGATATCTCAGAATAATAAAAAAGATTGGTTTGAACTATCAAAGTATAGAGATGATTATGTCTGCCAAAGGTTGGTTCTTTTTATAAAAAATATGATGATACGCTGTTACCTATATTCTAAAATGCTGCGTAGTTATTTTCTATACGAACATGCATCATTGTAAGTTCGAGCACACGTTTTGAATTAGCCAGGATAACATATAATTTATTATTCAATCGTGTGCTATATACATCATTTTGTGGACTATAATTTGAAATAATTCACTGTTGAAACGTTTGAGACTTTTGCGACTTATACCGTGAATATTTTGTTACTGAACTTCATAGTGTGAGTAGGAAGTTGAAATAGAAGATCGGGTACATGTTGAAATCCATTTGATGCTATTTGGTCTGTTTGAGGAACGTGGGCTCGAGATGCATTCACAACTAAGAAATTAAAAAACGTCCGACGTGATATCATTGGGTTCTTGATATCGCTGTGCAATTCCGCTTACTGCGTCACCTGTTTCAAGAACAGTATTTTACAATCCAGTAGGCCTAAAGAACGTATCGAAATATTCTGGCCTTTCTGTGTAATATTTGAAAAGAACATTCCTTCATCTATTTTTAATATCTTCTCGGATTTCTATTTGCATGTCTTCAATGAAAATATTATTTTACAAAATAAATAAATTCTACATACAGTTTTCAGTCCAATAATCATCAATGCTCAACACGTGCTAAAGTTTGTGAAGAATATTGCCATAATTTGACATATTTCCATCCGTTTTAGAAGTTTTCTTTACCATTTTTTCAGTATAGTAAATATTTTTACTAGAAATATTGATCAAGTTTGAAGCAGATATATATATATATATATATATATATTTATTAGGGTTCCATAGAAAAATGAAATAATTGGACACATTTTAGGGGGTCAGATGCCAACTGGTATAAGTGACATTTGAAACAAATGTGTTAGGTATCGTTTATCATGGCCAATATACTAGTCTAGTCTTCAGAAGCCAGAGGGAATACGTGCAGCTCCAAGTTGGTGGCGACACCTGGTCAATTCGAAAACAGCACTCATTCCGTTTGGCTTCTAAAAGACTAGTATATTTATAAGCTAAGGTAAACAAAACCTAACTCATTTAATTTCGAATGTCACTTATACCAGTTGGCTTCTGACCCCCTCATCCTGTCTTGTTCAACTGTTTCACCACAGCGAGTATTTAGTCAAAATCCTGATTAAGTTCACTTTCATTATGTTTCAACCAATTCCACTAGAGTCGTTATAACCCACCAGAAATCACAATATACAGTGAAATGTAAATTAATCTCTCATAAATCTAATAATCTTTATGTACCGTGGACCGTCGAGTAAATGTGTTGATAATTATTTTTCTTCAGGATGTGAGTGAAAAACATGTGCCAGTTATTTTGTGCGCCAACAAAGTTGACAGTCGAGATGAGCTTCTCCCTCCGAAGTCCGGCTATGTGAGCACAAGCCAGGGTGAGCGCCTTGCTCGAGACAATGAAGCCATATTTATCGAAACCAGTGCCAAAAGCGGCACCAATATACTTGATGCTATGCTGGCATTGACAAGGTAATTAGTGGGCCTACGTATTAGTATTTCCGATAACTAGTATTACCATACGACACTAAAAATAATAACAGAATGCTCTTCTAAATGATAATATGGCAAACGAGAGGTTACAAAAAACTGTCAAAAATGTTGCATTTTAAATAAATGTTATTGTTGAGGTATATCACGTTCTTTATTTTTTAAAATTTCATAAGTTCTCTGTCTACCACTAACAAGTAACAAACAGCGTGCACCTGCAACTTTTCTGTCGAATAGGGAGATAGCATGTAATTGTCAGTTTGCCATATGGCAATTCTCGAAATGTTGAAGGGCAACCAAACGAATACTATAATTTGTGAATTGTGGTGGGATAAGATATTTTGTTGGACATATTTGTCCACTTATTTCAACAATGTATGACAGAACTTGAAATAAGCATATACCCTATGAGACACAAAAACTAACAACATGCCGAGTGTGTTTCTAAATGTAGGCCTATATGCCCGACGAATATACTTGCATAAACAAATATTAAAAAATGTAACATCTTTGATAAATATTTCGGAGAGGATGAGTGCGTATTTTTGGAATTTTGAGTAATTTTTTTTTTACCAGTTTAGTAATAGCTATAACTTGCACTTATTTTCTGACGAGAAGCAAAACAATCCACTAGGTGAATAATTACTAGTTGGTGTAAAAATTGCCTTTAGACTAAATAACACGATTTTGAAGATATGCCTACATAACGTTAGATATATTACCAGATCTGAATCAAATTTCATCTTTTATAAGTTCAACTATCGCAACCAGTATCTTGTATCGTCGAGATTTTCTAGCCCGAGTCGGTTTTACAAATTATTTTGAAAATTATTTTGTATTTTTGTGGTATTTCAGGGCAATGCTAGCAGTTGAGAACGCCAGTGACAGCAAAGTGTCCAAACTGGCACTCAATAAAGACAATTTGAAGCCAGCCAAGGTAGACTCATCTTGTTGTCGTTCGTCGTAGAGTTATGGAACCGTCGTTAAACGGTGGTCAACCTCGTGGTTTTCACTCTCGCACACTGCTATCTACTATCGACTGCTATCTTGCTATATAGACCGATACACATTCGGGTGAAATAAATACAATGCTTCGAGTTTTTTTTATATGAATCTCTTATCATATGAAGTTTTTCATTTTTATCATTATTTCAATGATCCCAAAAATAAAGCCAGTAATCACGTGTTTTTATAGAAATATTATTCCACGTCAACAGGCCTATACGCCTTCCGTTTGGCTTAGACAATTTAGAGGCACTGCTTTGAAATCCAAGTCAGGCAGGCGAGGGCTCGATTGTGAAAGTCCTTTCACCTATCATCACTTCATCGTTTCATTATCACCCGCTCATTCGTATTCCCATATAGCTCAGCTGTTGGGAGTGGAGATGGGTCAATTGTATACAAATCAACTGTCGTAAAATTTGATTGCACTAAAAAATCGACTGACCTGAAGAAAAACTGACCTAAAAACAAACTGACCGAAACTTCTACTCCTTAAGAAATATGTACACAAATTATGTGTGTGGGGGGGGGGGAGGGGGAGGTTAGTTTCTCTTTTCCACAAATTGTCGACCCACATCATAAAAAAAATATGTTTCAAGTTAGTTCGATTCTTGTAGAACTGATTGTTAGGTCAGTTGATTTTTAAGCCAGTTATGTTTAGATCAGTTGGTTTTCACTACAGTTGACTCATCAAGCAAATGTAAGATGAGTCAACTGACCTAAATCTATTTTCAATCTTGAGATTTATGCTTGTTGTATAGTTGGTTTTTAGGTCAGTTGATTTTCAGGTCACAGCCGGTTTTTAGTACAGCTGGTCTAGTTGGATTAGGTTAGGTTCGTTTGTGAGTTCTGCTGATTTTCTTGATTGGTCAACTGTTCTAACAAAAATTTTACTAAAAACCAACTGACTTGAAAAACAACTGACCTGAGAACCAATTGTACTATAAACGAATTTATCTAAATATGTTCTAATGATGGGAGGTAACCATTTTTTTTAGGAGAGGAGTCAAACCCTTCACTTCAATTTCTGTTCGCGTTGACCAAGAAGTAGACGTTTAGGTCAGTTAATTTTCGAGACAGTTTCCTTTGTCAGCTAATTTGTAGTGCAGTCGAGTTATAGGCCGGTATTTGGTTTCTCGTACAGTTGATATCTCATCCTTGTTGAAATCGTATTCAGTATAATTAAAAATATAGGTCTTACATTATTTGACAAAGATAAAAATAATAATGGTCCATATCAAAATTATATAGAACAATAATTGTATGTATAATTTTGAATTGAATTTGTTTAAAATTAAAGTTTTAAAATCACAGCGCACGGATGTAGACTATAGTAACTAGTAACCTCTTTTCATGAGTACGCCTGGGTGTGATGACTAATAAATACCTATTATAAATAAATACCTATAACATAGTCAAGTTCATGGCTCAACAGCATTGCTCGGTATCTCCTGGCTGCCGTGTGTGAGATCATTAGTGGTATGGGCATACGAGGAATAACATTTTTATTCGAAGATACAGATGTCCAACTAGAATACTTTGTATACGTTTTGTTTTATATTCCAACTGTTTAAAAATAAGTGAGTTGTATAGAAGTAAAAGGGTTTGAAGATTTGTTGTATTGAAATGTGCAGATGTAGACATGCATCGATCATAAAAATCTTGTAATTAAAGTAGTATTATTAGTAACACCCAATAGACCTTCGTCTTCAGTACATTGCGACGTTACTTGAAACAAATTGTGAAAAAAGTTTTCGGTGTTTGAACTTTTCTCTATATCTAATGAGGTTCAACGAATTTTCAACTCACAATAGGTTTGTTGGCATATTGTTATGTTATAGAAATGAATGTGTTTTTGCATTTTCCTTCAATTTACAGATTGAAAGTTGTGATTTGATTAAAAATGAATTGG
>OZ023327.1:70159220-70171720 GCA_964007535.1 Brachyptera risi | reverse complement strand
ACCTTCATATAGGCTTGCAGTGAAACTTACCTTCTGGCATAAAATGTAGACCCAAGGATCAAGAATCTGGTTAACAGAAGCTAATCGCACTGCTAGAAGGCTATGCGAAGGACTACTAGCTATGGCACGCCATTGATTTACCAGAATCTGCAACTAGAACCATCTCGTGTAAGTATAATTGTCAGAAGAATTAAACGTTCATAACGGACCAGTAAATATTGTCAGTGAGAAATGAAGTCTAGTTTAGAACGATTATATAGGTGACAACAGTGTCTGGTTTAGCTATATACATATGAGCCTACTTGTATTCAAGGAAGAAGGCTGGTCATCTATCAACTAAATAATTATAAGAACTTTGGTAATTACATATAATATATAATCTCGCTTCAACTTTTTAAGGATTTACAAATTTTGAAAGATGCAGGGGCGTTTCTTACAGTAGGCCTAAATCTCATCGTGAAAATAATAATTCACTAGAATACATTAATTATACAAAATTATTATAAAGGTGATGTTTTTCAATGCTGTACGACGACCATCGTTTGTGGACACAAGTATATAATCTGCTGTGTATTTATTTTGTACACATTAGAATTACGTTATTTTGTAATTTTTATAATACTAATAAAATGAACTTGAACTTGAACTTGTCAATATACGTGAGGTTTCAATATTTCAGATCCGAGTCCAGCCCAGCCCATCAGGATTTGTTTCTGATATTGTAGTCTTTTGAAGTGATTTCACTTGGTTTTGGGATTATCTCCCACTTTAATGAAATTATGGAAAACTGTGATTATTCATAAGTTTATAGAAGAATCATTTCCTGATGATTTATTAATTGAAAGAGGCTCAAAAGTTCAGATTTCAGGGTTTTTGTTGTGATTTTACTGGGTTCATCTCATAGTTCAATTAAATAATGAAAACAGTGATTATTCATGAGTTTATAGAAGAATCATTTCCTGGTGATTTATTAATTGAAAGAGGCTCAAAAGTTCAGATTTCAGGGTTTTTGTTGTGATTTTACTGGGTTCATCTCATAGTTCAATTAAATGATGAAAACTATGATTATTCAGGAGTTTATAGAAGAATCATTTCCTGGTGATTTATTAATTGAAAGAGGCTCAAAAGTTCAGATTTCAGGGTTTTTGTTGTGATTTTACTGGGTTCATCTCATAGTTCAATTAAATAATGAAAACAGTGATTATTCATGAGTTTATAAGATATATTCCTCAATACTCAAGTGGTAAGTGGAATATATAACAGATTCCAGTGAAGTGTGAAAATCTATTCATAAATTTACATCATTCATAGATTTGTTTGAGGATATGATAAATATGAAAGGTAACAAATTGTAATATACTTGTTATATACAAATATACTCTTCCTGGAATTTCGAACGGCAATCGTTAATGCTCCGTTCCTTTGGTACCGGTTGGTACGCCCTACCATCAAAATTTCTGTTAGTACTGCTATCATTTGATCAGAATGAAAGTTAGGGTCTAGTTATTGAAACCAAATCCGTTATCCTGATTACACGAAGGGAGTACTAACGAAAATGTTGACGATACTAACCGTTACTAACGAAGTACCTACTAACGATTGTTTTTGGAGATTTCTAGGTCGGAGACATGTGAGGGGCTAACGTGAAGTTAGCCCCTCACATGGACAACGCGTTAAGGGGATGAAACTAAACGGGTAGGTTACTAACGGATTCCTCCACTCTACCAACGGGTACTAACAAAGCACTAACGATTGCCGTTGAAATTTTCAAGATCGAAAATATGTAAGGGGCTGGCTTAAAGTTAGCCCCTCACATAGACAACGCGTTATAACGGCAAAACCAGGGAGTACTAACGGAAAATATTACGCTACTAACGGGTACTAACGAAGCACCAGCGAATGATAAAATAATGTTTTCAAATTATGGCATGTGAGGAGCCCATAGTCTAACCATATTCTTGGTTACCAAGAATATGTTTAGACTATGTGAGGGGCCAACTTCACGGACGTAATTTTCTTGGTATCACCATCGATTCGCACCATAAATGGGACACATAAATATTATAATTATGTGACAAGATATAGCTTCTGGTTGCTACTTGGTGCAACGTATTATGGAAGTATGTAATTTTGACACTGCAAAATTAGTATATTATCCTTACATTCACTCTAAATTGAAATATGGAATTGAATTGTGGGGACATTCGGCACTAGCGAGAAAACCATTATTCATCCTTCAAGGAGAGAGCCAATTGCGCTATCTAGCTTGCGCTAATTTGTAATTCATGGTAATTTATTAAAGCAATGAAAAAAATATATTATAGTCGATTTTGTTTGTTTTCTTTCCAATTTCTCCCCAAATAATTCATCATAATGTATGTATGTATATATTTTTCTTCTATTATTCAATAATTAAATATCTGTGCTCAATGAGTCACGAGAATAATGTATGTGTTTATTCTATTGTATTTTTATGCTGACAAGCTGCTTTTGCAGCTTAGCGGAAATCAATATATTTGTAAAATTACTATTTCTTGTGTGAATAAAAAAAAAAATTATTATTATTTATATTATTATTATTGCTAATAATATTGCTTATTGCTTGTGCTAGGCTTTGTGGACAAGTGAACCTGATGTTTCATGTAAATGAATGATAATAATAATAAACAACCTATATATATATATATATATATATATATATATATATATATATATATATATATATATATATTATATATTATTATTATTATTATTATGTGAACTCAAATAATTGTATTTAATATAAGACGAACTTTCATACACATTTCCCTGAACATTACTCACTCATTGACTTCTATAAAAACGCAATAGGCCTACAGTACATAACACGAAACTCTTTCTCTAAGCGGAAAAAAATCTCCCAAGGTTGAATTTAGAGATATAAATTATCATAAAACAGTTTGATAAATTGATAAATACGTCATAAGAAGCAGATAATCACTGTTAAAAAAAAAAATTAAGCAAAATTTAATTTACAATGCGTCGTTAAAACCCAATATAAAAAAAATAAAAATAAATAAGCAAAATTTAAAATAAGACAGGCTGAGTGTATTTCGTATTACCGTAAGCGGCAACCAGCAGGTAGTGTATACCAGAGTGATAGTGCTTATCACTGTCACTAGTCGCATTTCCATCATTTCTCTTTTCACACTTCTTGTACATCTTAGTCTTGAATTGTCCTGATCAATACCAGCATGACTACGCTTCCAGCGACGTTTAAGCAGAGTACCTACAGCAGAAGTATTATATTTCATTTCATTTAATTTAATTTAATTTAATTTAATTTCATTTCATTTCATTTTCTTCTGCGTAATACAATAACTGATACATAATATGAGTGAGGATAGTAAAATCAACAGAAGCCCGCGTAAGAACACAAGTCTTGAGTGCGGACTGACAAAAGAAAAACATTTATAAATATTGTAGCTCGTATAGCAGAGACGGGATACATAAATAATATTTGATATTCAAGAGAAGACAAACAGAACAAAATTTAATTTAAAATTATCAACACCAAGTCATTGTGGAGAAATGGATTTGTCCGGATTATAGTATTTTGAATAGCATAGTGACATAAATGAGTATATATTTAATCACGTGGTAGATTCGATTACATTTGTAATAAATGGTAATGGTGTATGGTATATGGTTTAATAATATATGGGACATTTATAACTATTCAAAAAGCAATTCATAATCCATCTATCTTCATATATGTATATATATATATATATATATATATATATATATATATATATATATATATATATATATATATATATATATATTCATTTAGTAAATAATGTAATGTAATGTCATCTAATGTAATCTTTATACCTATTATAGCATATATCTCCCCAACACAGGTTTTCACTTAAAGGGGAGAAAAATATACAAATGTGATGTAAACATTCCAATGTACAATGAATAAATGAAATAAAAAAAAATATATATATATATATATATATATATTTATATATATATATATATATATATATATATATATATATATATATATATATATATATATATATATATATATATATATATATATATATGTCTTATGTCAGGTAACAAATCATTAACAATCATGGCAATAGCTACACAGTGAATTAACACAGATTGGAATTGGCTAATATCAATTGGGGGGGCATTGTTGTTCATTTCTTTCAACAGTGAGGGACGTCACCTGAAAAAAGCTTATAGAAACTATTTGTTTGCGAAGTGGTGGGTATTGGTTGGACCAGACATTACATGTGCTATATGGTGACTTCGCGGTTCCAGGTTTTTTTATTTTAGGTTAGATTAAAATAAGGTTACGATATATTGTTTTGTTTAGTTCCGTGAGGCTATGTTGATTAATGATAGTGAGGTTGGGTTGATCAAGGTTAATTGAGTGTGCTTGAAAAAACAATAACGAAATGGTCAAATGAATATAGGTTGTAATTTTATTACTCAAAATTTGATCACTTTTCTTATCATAAAATTACTAATAAGTTGTAGATAACCAACTTGGTCGTTTTCAAAAGAATAGTAAATTGACTTACCTAGTACAGTCACATTAATAGATATGATAACTAGGAACAGTATCAGATGTAATGTTGCAAACACAAATGCGTAGCTTCTATTTCCAATCTCTCTTGGGTCCATATTGATAAAACACCAAGTACATGGATATTGAATTGAGTACTGGCCAATGATGAACAAGGGCAGCGCAGAGAAGCAAAGGGATACCATCCAAAGTATCAACACCAGTAACCTGCGTTAAAATGACGATTAAACCCACATTGAGAGTAAGAATCAACAAGAATTCAAACGTGTCCAACAATAAGCGCTTTGTATATTGATGAATTTGAGCACGGCCATCCGGATGACAACTCAACGTCAAGAGGGTTTTGGAGGAACAAGACATTTCACTGCTACTTGGAGGTTTTTCAAGAAAAGAAGTGAAGTTTCGAATCGTGGGCAAATGTTTGATTCAAGACAAATTAACACCAGTTTTTATCCAACCTGATGGAGTTTTTCGTGGTTTCTCACAGTCTGCGAAGTAAATGCTTGGTTGACATATTATTTGGCCACGACCTTCAATAAGTGGAGTAATAGGTTTAACCATACCAATTGGCCAATCACTCATTTTTGTATGGCATAATGAAAAGCTTTACATCTGTTGTTGAGAAAAAGAAGTGAATATTGCCTAACAGACAGTTCAAAGTGGAAGACATCAACAGTCGTGTTTACAGTTTACGTTTGATACTAATGCTGACAATATCCGGAAATATGACACAAATGGTCTTTACTTATAATGTGTGTGTTTCGGATTGTAAAAACTAAAATACTTTTATATGTGAGACGAAAAAGTATGGTCACAGAAAGCGCATTCCCCGTGTCGAAGTTGATTGTTTTCGATTTGAAATAGTCCATATAAGCTCTATAGGTAATTATTAAAATAGGTGACGAGACCGCCTCGTAGTCTTAAAATAACCAAGGAAAACGCTTTGAAACGGTTTCACTAAAAACTAAACCATCCAAAGCCTTAATTAGGAAACAGTTGTATATCAAGGTTTCGATGTTGATATATATTTTTTTATCGATTTAATTCTGTATATTATTTGGTTTATTTGATATAATTTTGTGTCAGCTGATCCCAAACTGATTCAATATAATTTTGACAAAAAATACACATAGGCCTATATGATTTCATTAACTAATGAAAGAACCAAGACTTTTATATTCATCAGGCGAATGAAGGTTGGGATATTTTAGAAACATGTCATGGAGTTTTATTGATTTTCAATTGAATAGTTTCAAATTGGTTTGTATACTGTTGATATAAATCAATACCAAAATAATTGCTCGAATTCTTTCAAAAGTTTCTAATAAATTCATTTTGAAAAACAAACATTTGTGATTAAATACATTGTATTTAATTATTGCTGTACCATAATTGAATATTTCAGGTGTTTACGAAGAATTACGGTCAACCAGTCAATTTAACAAACATTCATTTTTATGATCCATCACTATTTGTTTTGTAATGAAACAAACTTGTACTGTATGTAAACTATATTTATACCCAGGAGAGAAGCTATAAATAACAACGAAGGAAATGCACCGACTTTAATACCTACATACATATATAGCACTTGTCATATCTCATTTCTCCCCGTTCTTCCCCCTTCTACCCCACCTCCCCTGACCCGTCTGATCAATATATTGTTGAATAATATTCGCTGATTTGAATTGAATCTAAAATTGAAAGTAAATAGAATATCAATGAATCAATAGATTATTCGTGGAACTTTCCCAGTCGGAGAGATTAAACATTCACGAATGTGTTGTCTTTTGTTTTTAGCCCACATTTTGTGCTACAATTTTTATGCTGATCATATGTGGGTGCTTTCGATTCTTAGTTCATTATTTCATTAAATGAATCTGAATGATCCAATTATTATATTTTCATATCTCGTGGGCTCCCGTTAACTCGTATAGACTCAATTTAAAAACAATTTTCGAAAAAAGTATGTGGAGGTGCCGGGTTTTCTGAACAAATTTTCACTCACCACTCTTCCTAATCGCTATACTATACTGAAACTTTTGACATATTAAAGAGTGATATTTCCATTTGGTGTTTTTCTGAAACTTCCGAATACTCCGATTCATCAAATCCTAATAAAATGTGTATAAAATATAGGTATGATGGAGATGTAATTATTAGCTTTATATACCTAGTGGTACATGAATATTATAACTCTGTTCTCAAAAAACTTGCCCATTATACTTTGCTTTGATTGAGAAGTGTTAAGAGAGTTTGGATGATTTTTCATTAAAAAGAAGAGAAGAATTGAACTTCAAAGAGAAGGTTGGCAAAGAGAAAGATAAAAAAGAAGAAACAAATTGAAATAACTAAAAAGATAGATAGTGGCGGGAAGATGGAGACAAAGGCAAAGAATCAGTTGGACGAAGAAAGATCATTTCAAACGATGTACTAAGAATAGAGGAGAAAGAACTCGAAATTGATAGGCTCCGAGTTCAGATTCGCCTGCCCTGGTTTTGATGCTGAAACACCCTCTGACCCAATTAATAATTGGCCATCTAAAATTTAGATATAAATAATGATTATACGTATAATTAATTGAAAATAAGTTGGTATTTGAAAAGACAACTTGCCTTGCACGATAGGCGTTGATGTGCGTCACGTAGCAATAGCCATGACGTATACCGAAGAGACGGTCAACGGTGATGGCGGCAATGATGAGAGGAGTGATGGTGCTGAAAAGCACCATACAGAATCCATGCCACTTACATAACTGCGCCTGAAAACAAGAGGATGTGCATGGCGTTATTGGAAACGGAATAACTTGGGAGTTATAAACGATGCAGAAGTATGAATGAAATATGTATATAGGCCATATGTATATATATATATATATATATATATATATATATATATATATATATATATATATATATATATATATATATATATATATATATATATATATTCATATATATATGTATATATATATACATAATATATATATATATATATATATATATATATATATATATATATATATATATATATTTATATACATATATATATATATTAATATATATATATATATATATATATATATATATATATTTATATATATATATATATATATATATATATATATATATATATATATATATATATATATATATACATCATATTCATATATATGTATATATATATATATATATATATATATATATATATATATATATATATATATATATATATACATATATAAATATATATATATATATATATATATATATATATACATATATAAATAAATATATATATATATATATATATATATATATATATATATATATATATATATATATATTTATATATGTATATATATATATATATATATATATATATATATATATATTTATATATGTATATATATATATATATATATATATATATATATATATATATATATATATATATATATATATACATATATATGAATATGATGTATATATATATATATATATATATATATATATATATATATATATATATATATATATATATATATAAATATATATATATATATATATATATATATATATATATATATATATATATTAATATATATATATATATGTATATAAATATATATATATATATATATATATATATATATATATATATATATATATATATATATACATATATAAATATATATATATATATATATATATATATATATACATATATAAATATATATATATATATATATATATATACATGTATCTCTATTATATCATTTGTATTGGGAATTAAACAAAAAACCAACAATCATGTTTTATGTTCTATATGCTAAAGAGAGTTCTGCAAGAGGTGATTTGAAATGTTTTTCCACATGGATGTGATAAAAAAATAATATAGTCCATAAACAACTCAGACACACATTCTGTTTTATATGTAATATAATTTTCATATATCTTCATTTGATACTTATGTTATGTTGGGTGAGATAATCTATTCATAAAAGTATGTCGTTATCGTCGATAAATGTATCCCACATATCGAGTTATTGGATCGTTCCCAAAAAGAATTTCTCTTTCAACTTCGGTTGTTTGCAAAATGTTTATTATAATAATATTATTTGATCAACTGTATAGGTGTAACATATATTGTGGAATATATTCAGATATTCACTGTTTTTCAGCTAACGGTGTGTTGAACTATTTCCAGCTTTCAGCTGTGAATGTTGTATTTGTAAACCTTATATGTAAACTTTATATGTAAACCTTTGCTGTTTTATAGTAAAAATTTAATTATTTTCACAATTTTGAATTTTTCACTTCATTTTGTTTCTGAATATGGAAAATTGTAACGAAATCTTTGTTTCCCAATTAAGGTGAAGTACGAATTGGTATAAACTAGTCAAACGCGAAATATGCGTTGTAAGATGAGCGAGATATCTCAATAAGGTATAAAAGTCCTTAAAGTAGTTCTACCCTTGCTACTTTATCGACTCTGGTATTCTACACACCTTGATATCTGAATAAGCTATTAGAGTCGTTAAAGTAGTTTTACTCTTGCCACTTCATTGACTCTGGTGTTCTACACACCTTGACGCATATAAAAAATACTTCATTGTTGGTCAACTCTTGAATCTAGAAAGCAGTGAATCTCGACAACTTAATTCTGTCACAATTTTTATGATATATTTTATGAATATTATCAGACATTTTATTTTTTTTCTTCAAAACGACTGATCAGAATTGCTTAAAAGATCGTAATAATGTGTAAAATCCATGTATACACATTTAGAGGAAATTTCATTCCATTTGGAGAGATTTTATTTTTCAACATTTTCTGCCCAGCCAAATCTTATGGAGTTTTTAGAAACTTTGAGATGATGATTCTCAAAATCGGTCCGACCGATTCATCCCAAAAACTATACAGTTCTAAGTTGGATGAGTTTGCGTGTACAAAAAAAGTTTCATGTTGATCAGTCAACCCTTGCGACCTGTGGAGTGCTTACAAACAAAAAAAAAAACAAAAAAAAAAAAAAACACACAGACAAAGCCCTATAAGAGTGGGATGGAGACTTCGCTACGCTCATCAACTAAGTGGCACTTCTTGGTGGTTTCAAGAATTTGATGTGATCGTAAAATAGTTTCATAAGATAATAACTCACAATGATCTTGAATAATAAATAAAAATTATACTGAAATTCATGATAATCCGTCAAAAACATTCAATCACGAAATATATGTACAATTTGGACGAGAAAAAAAATGTCATGAAATAAAGAAAATATTTAGCAATTACGGTTTACACTAGATACGTCATAGAGTGTACGTATGCTATTCAAATTCTATAGTGTAGACTGCTTCTTTACAAATATGTTCTTGAACAAAATGTACATTCCCGAAGTCAATTTTGAAATAAAGTATGTCCATGATATTTTTGGTTGTTTCGCTTACCCCTCCGATCCAGTAGCCAGTAACGTAGACCGCAATTACCGGTGGCGTGGTTGTAATTATACCTATAATATCAGTCAAGACAAGCGCTTGTAGTAACGTGTAAAACACTGTGTGGTCGTTGCCTCGTCGTCTCGTATGTAATATGAACAAGGCAATGACATTTCCTACAAAAACGAAGATACGGATAGAATTACGAATAATGATATTGCTTTATTTTGTAATATCTTTTACTTGCTCAGTGAAAATATTATATCACCGAAGAAATTGTAGCTTGCTGCTTTATAATGCTACACGCACACACACACACACACACACACATATATATATATATATATATATATATATATATATATATTTATATATATATATATATATATATATATATATATATATATATATATATATATATATATATATATATATATATATATATATCTATATAACATATTTGTATTCATAGCTTATATTCATATTTATTTGATATAAAAAAATTCAAAAACTTCAAAAACATACAGCCCCATGCAAATAATGAACCTTTTTACAGTAATCAACTTGATATGAATTGATTAAATAATATTACTGGTACGTAAAACTCTTTCTTGGATAACAAAAGTAAGTTATAAATAGTAATGAATTCAATTCAGGACTTCTGACAGCATTCTCACAAAAAAGGAGGTTAATTTAGTATCAATTGTCTGTTTTGAGTTGATCATGATTTTCTACATTCAATTCAAAGTTGCAATAAAACATTCAGGCCTACATATTTTCTTTTGCAATTCCATTTACTTCTATTGAAAGAATAAACTTTTGATAAAGTATGCGAAAACATATTCAATCATTTAATATCTGCTTTTTGAGAGAATACTGAATACTTTGTTTCAGAGAGAACATCCAGAAAATATTTTTTTCAGATTCTATACTGATAAATTAAATATTACGCTCGTAAGTAGAACTCTTTAGTAAAACTTTTTTTCGACTTTTCAATTTGAAAGATTTGAAGATACTTAGGCCTATAAGTGATAGAAGAAGGATTGCATATACCAATTGAAAAATTGCTTTTAAAACTTTGATAGGCCTAATCTAGAGAAACTCGCTCCTGCGTCGAACATTTAACTCTTTAAACGATGTAGTTGTGTTTTCAATCGTAAATCTCGCCTTTTTTTTATATCTCCAAATATCATGCCTATACGGTAGGCCCTATAATCAAATAGCGGTGGTCAATGTGTCTGACAATTGGTCAAGTCATTATAGAGGACAATTTTTCTTCAAATTCAAAGTAAAGATATAATTAATTAGACGAGCTTTAGCGAGAATTCAATTTGACATATTGAAAAAAATTGGTGTTCGTTTTTATGTTTTTTTTTTATGTTTTTTTTGTCGGTTCTCTACAGTCAAACGGCTACAGTTATCAACTTCAATTTTTTTTTCATTATGGTTCCTCATCTAGCTTAGATCTGTATAGTTTTGTGGCATTATCGGGTGGTAACTTTTATTTTTATGAATTTTAGAAATTTCAAAAATGCCCATTAGAATAACACGACGGAAAAACAAAAATTAAAAAATTCATTTTCAAAAAAATTGAAATCTTGTGTGAAGTTGAATAACATCTTGATACACATTTCTGGAAATTCTCAGCTTGATCGGGTCAGCCATTTTGAAGAAAAAACATGAAATGTGCTAAATTGGTACCACTCGAAGCAGTTTTTACCCATTTATAACTAAAATGTTACCCAACTGGCGTATTTAGGCAAAAGTTTGGCAATGATGTCGACATACTATTACTTTCCGCTCGTCTAAAAACGCGTTTATAGCGTTTTCCCAGTTCGTAATCGTAACCTCCAATTAAAGGTAGGCCTATATCGCCTATTGAAACGTTTCTCCTAATAATCTGAAAAGTGTTTATTAAACATACCCAAGATGCCAAACAGAGATGATGCG
Organism: Brachyptera risi; assembly: GCA_964007535.1. NCBI lineage: Eukaryota > Metazoa > Arthropoda > Insecta > Plecoptera > Taeniopterygidae > Brachyptera > Brachyptera risi. Next base: position 70,159,741 of record OZ023327.1, on the reverse strand, counting down.
ATAGGATAGCAAATATGTACACCAGTCACCACTTCTCTGTCACCCATTGTACAATTTATCCACTGATGCTGCTCTGGAGCAACTTGATGTGATGGCATTGTTATAATATGTGACGAAATCTTGACATGTCGTGACTACGACTGAATGGCCAATGATGAATCACCCATATATACTAACTACCCCCTTCCCTATTACTTTGACTATATCGTCATGCATCTCCCGAAGGATCTTTTACAACGTTCCTGCGCATTTTCTTCAGTTACATATATGTTGTAAGCACCTACCCCTCTCTTTCCCACCATTATCCGTCAAATACCACACACATTAAATTACTATATACTCGCTATTCAAACCATAACAATAATATATATATATATATATATATATATATATATATATATATATATATATATATATATTTTTTCATTGGGTTTTAACGACGCACTGTAATGATTACTAAGATCTATTGGCGTCGGATGAATGATTAATGAGATGATGGGATGATGAGATAAAGGTTTTTT
>OZ023327.1:70124220-70154220 GCA_964007535.1 Brachyptera risi | reverse complement strand
AACTGTGTTAAAACGACATGCTTGTCGGCGGTCAATGATCGAGCCAGCATATGATAATAATATCGATGGATACAAACGCAATTATTATCTTCAAAATTACATTGGATTAATTTCTGGGCATTGTGTCTATTCTTACATGGTAATCCCCATATGATTTTGAACCAACAATTCAAAGAATATTCACGTCGGAAATGTAACACGCAAAATACGCGTAGTTTATTTATTTGTTCTTCTTGGGTATAGTCTAATAATTAGGGGTGCAATACCAATGATTAGTCTGCGGATATCTCTGTCAGACTTGTATGTGGTGCGTAGCTGGCGCTCAGCGGTGTTTCTCTGACTATATGGGGGTGTGGCTAGTCATACCGAAGATGGCGGCAGACTTCGAATCGATTTCTACCCATGCACCATGTACCCTTGCGTATACGACATTGTATTGTGGGCATCGCACGGTTCAGCCGTTTCAGGAAACGATGTAGCCAAGAGTAAAACACACAAGGTGATGGATCGTCTGTTAGAAAAGCTGCGCCAAAATATGGTATGTCATTTTGTTGTATGCATTCTTATTTGATTTCGATTAATATTTTAAAATTTAATTCAGTCCATACTTCCGGATACTGAAAGTTTCCTTGATGATCCTCCTTTCAAGAGTCAATGGCCTCTTTCATAAGGTATTGTTTATAGTTGGTAAATTTCGGTTTTCTCATTCAGAAAGTATAGAAGACAAAGTGCGATATTTTTGTCTACATCAAATCAAAGTAATTCACTGTGGACGTCCTATTGTTAAAATAATATAGAATTGTATAACTTTGTACTGTACGTTCATATATAATAGTGAGGTTGGATATATTTTTGTCTACACGGTAATATGTATATATATGTAATTAAGGTTTTTAAAATTCTCTTTGACAAAAATGTCCTGAAATATAAGTGAAATAAGATTGTATTGGAGCAAAGGGGTTGTAGTTCATTTCCCAGAGATGGTCATTGCCAGTGACGGCATGCGGGTGTATATAGATGGAGAGGGAGGGAGAAAGAACGTGTGAGTGGTGAGCGCGCGCGAGAGAGAGAGAGAGAGATAGAGAGGAATACAAGGCAATGCCGGTAAGACTGATCAATAGGGGGGTGGCATGCACACACTATATAGGTGTATACTATTGAATATGCCAAATTACTCTAGGGGTGTGAGTGAGGTTCACTATAGTGTAGACCCTATTGAGACCAAGTATAAGTTAAAGCACATAATCTGATGAAACACAAGGTGCGTCAAAACATGCGCTAAACCTAGTCAAATCAATACATATCTTGAAAGGTATATAACCAATATCAAATACCAGCTTTCAAGTTGAGCTAAACGGACTTTTGCACATATTGGACTCTTCGGCCAGCTGTGACTACTGACTGTGCATGTCTTGGAGAGATATATCATATAGAATATATAAGGCGCGGTTTCGAGTCCCGGCTTCGTTTATATTCTCCGTGTTTGCATGTCGAATATAATAAGACGGTTTCTGGTTTCTCCTACTGAAATAATATGATTAACAAGTTATAATTTCCATGTACGTTTCTCTGCGTCTTGCTACACGTAGCCTACCTTGCAATAAACCTCAACAGTCTTCCATCATTCCTTATATATTTTATAAATGACGTTTTTTTTTGAAGTGAACAAAATCTATGAGTACTGGAATTAATTTTACTCACAATACATACAAAATAGTATCTACCACTAAATTGTCGCAGTGGATTATTGTTATCCACGGTTATATACCACCGTTTATTGTTACAATATACTAGGAAAACGCCATATATGCGTTGTTGGACAAGCGGATAGTAATAGTATGTCGATTTTTTTGCCAAACTTTTGCCTACATTCGCCAATATGGTGACATTTAAGTAAGAAATGGGTAAAAACTGCTTCGAGTGGTACCAATTTAGCACATTTTATGGTTTTTCTTCAAAATGGCTCACCCGATTGAGCTGAAAGTTTTCATAAATGTGTATCATAATGTAACTCAACTTCACGCAAAATTTCATTTCTTGGGGAAAATATTTTTTTTCCGCCGTGTTATTCTAACGGGTATTTCTGAAATTTCTAAAATTTCTAAAAAAAAAAAGTTACGATCCGATAATGCCACAAAACTATACAGATCTAAGTTAGATGAGGAAGCATAATGAAAAAAAGTTTGAAGTTGATAGCTGTAGCCGTTTGACCTGTGAAGAACCGACAAAAAAACATGAAAAAAACACACACAAAAAAAACATAAAAACGAACACCAATTTTTTTTCAGTATGTAAAATTGAATCCTCGCTAAAGCTCGTCTAATAAACTTTGTATTTACGATGATTCTTATCCATAATGGCCTCACCGTTGGAAGTCATTCAGGATAACGGATAGTATAGTAGAAAGATGTTGTCTTTTATGGCTTCTTTCACCACATAGTGCGTTATGTGAGATTGTTTAGATTGTAAACAAAAGGAACATTAGAATGTCAATACGACAGAGATAGTGGGTTTTGATGTTTCGATGTAATCGTTATTATGTATTCCGTGAGAGTCGAGGTTTCCGTGAGACCGGCTAATAATTTCCCTGTTTTATGGAAATAAATTGTTATGATGCATGAGTAGATGTTTAATTGTAGTAAGAAGTGACAGAAAAGAGACTCTGCTTATAGAATCCACTATTAGTTTCGAAAAAGGGAAAAGAAGAACTCACGGAAGAGTTGGATAGGAAGAACAAAAAAGAGCTATAGGCTATATTGTATGTATTCCTGACCCTCTTCAACGTTATGCGGCATTTCATTGGATATCTGGAGAGTGATCGAAAGTCTTCGTCTTCATCTTCATTGGCTATTCCTTGATATTTGTGCCCTAAGAAGTATGAATCTCACGATATAACACAAAACTGTTCAAATTAGTTATTTCTCATTAGTCAAGTTGACGATTGTGTAGTCAACCTTTTAATGTGAATTACCGATACAATTACTCATCATTATTTTTGGCAAATATGAATCCAAATTTTGTTATAGCAAGCTCAATTTCTAATGTAAATTACCTTTCTGATAAACAGTCATCAATAAATTGATTTTCTTTGACAAATTACATCCTGGACATTTGATTCTTACGTTCTTAACTGATAAGTTTATAATTAAATGTTAAAAGCCAGTCGTTTTTTCAATTGTGTAAGTTCGTGACAAGTATGAATCAACTTTCATGAAGGTAATATGATCGAATTGATTGTTTGATTAGTTGACTTGTTAAGTTGTTTGCCAAAGGCATATTATATTGTTTCACTTATTCATAGCTCATTGTTGTCGTAAAAGAAGTCACAGTGAAATGGGCGTGCCGACAACTTTGACTATAAGTTTCCTATTTTATTGTCTACAACGTTTAGAGGTATCTAATCTATTATTGTTATGTTCTCATAATAAGTACATAAATAAACAGCTAAACTATTTTAATGTTATGTATCATACGCTGAACTTGATTAATCTTGCTGATATCCACGAATCATCGCATATAATGAGTATGGAATCACACACATAAATAAATAAATATATATATATATATATATATATATATATATATATATATATATATATATATATATATATAAATAAATATATATATATATTTTTTAATAAACAAATTCAAAATTGATGTCAGTTATTCCATAAAAATAAAATTCACGATTACTATTGATAATATTAATATACAATACGAACATTTCGACAGTGTATGTCAGGCAAGTTAGCTGAAGAAATGAGTGCTTAGTACAGCTGTTATAGATTCGATTCTATCTCCAGCTCGAGCTCAGTGAAGTGGATAGGGCCTACTTCTAGTCATCATAGTTCCTAGTTTCTCATCATTGAAAGTGGAGCGGCGACTCATTTGTGAACAATGAAATGCACGAATATCTTCTATGGGCTTATAAAAGGGTCCTCGCAGCATTGTTTGTGGCTGTGTATGCATGGATGGCAGAACGGCTATCTTTAAATAACAATCAAATAAGATGATCAAAATCTTCGTAGAAGGATTAGTGTTATTATATGTACTGTCTGTCAACGGCCGATTGAAAAAGGACGAACGCTGAGGCGGTCATGCAATTTGGAAGAACAACATGAATAACTTCAAGGAACAAACTATGGGAGATGAACTTTAAATTTTTTTTTATATTGGGTTTTAACGACGCACTGTAATGATTACTAAGATCTATTGGCGTCGGATGAATGATTAATGAGATGATGGGATGATGAGATGAAGGTTTTTATGGGTAGTGGGAAGGATAGTGGAAAGGAAGCGGTCGTGGCCTATATTGTGGGAACCATCCCGGTATTAGCCTAGACTACAGAGGGAAACCACGAAAAACCCCTGTAAAGATGGACGGTGGCGGGGATCGAACCGGGTCCGATATGTCCCTTCACCTCCCGGATCACACGAAGCAAGTGAGCTAACCACTCAGCTACTGTGCCGGTAAATTTAAAATATTCGTTTACTAAAGAATCTTATGAAAATGTGTACATATATTATATATATATATATATATATATATATATATATATATATACATATATATATATATATATATATATATATATATATATATATATATATAATAGAGGTGACAAGATAATGATATATTAGTTTAAATTGTGAAACTTCAATTTTTTTTTGTCATCAACTTTTTACTTTTTACTCGATTTAAATTTTCTCCATGCCAAAATATTTACAAGCTATAGGCCTAAAGGCCTACTTTCTGGATCCAAATGACGTAATCTGATAAAAGATTTTGGTACTCTATTCGATACATTTTTATGATCATTGGTGTAGGCCTACCTCAAGTCGCCGTGGTGGAAAGGAGACATTTTTCTGACGATTCAGGTCTATATTACAAAATGCACAGACTGGCGTCGACTGAGTCGTAGTTCTTTATTCCTGATGATTTCATTAATTCCTTCGCTTAGTGCATTCTCATTTTTTTATCATATAGATGATGATGATCACATTGTGCTAAATACTGAATAGCTTCAATGGCAGTCGATAGCAGTGACGTACCCTTTCGTACATCACTACACTTCCATTTACCAATCAATGAATTATTTACTATACTTTATAGGAGAAGAATGTTTTCGCCAGAGCTGGCGGGATTCATATAAATATATATATATATATATATATATATATATATATATATATATATATATATATATATATATATATATATATATATATATATATTATGTATATATATATATATATATATATATATATATATATATATATATATATATATATATATATTTATGTATATATATATATATATATATATATATATATATATATATATATATATATATATATATATATGTATATATATATATATATATATATATATATATATATATATATATATATATATATATATATATATGTGTGTGTGTGTGTGTGTGTGTGTGTATGTGTGTGTATGTGTGTAAGCCTATACGACCCGAGCTCGGGGGCACAGAAAGCGACCGAGAGAGTGAGAGAGATAGGTAGTACCTAATTGCCATGGCCGATAATTACACTCACACACAAACACACACACACACACACACACACTCCTAAGATAGGCTAGAGTTGCTACTCGGTATGCTGATTGCTGCTTCTTGCATGACTCGATCCTATGTACCGACACCCTACACATTCCTCTTGGTTGGATATCCAGATAGGGTCAACGCACCAGTTGATGCACATTCAAATAGAACAAGAGCACCGGGCACTGCCACTGTCTCTTGTCTCTTGTCCCTTGTCTCGGACTAACCATCTCGACTTCTTCATTAGTCTTGTTTCTGCTGCTGAAAGGTCACACCATTATTAAAGAGATATTGGATGGCATCGACAAGGGTGGTACGTTGGGAACGGAAGACTAGAAATGGAAATGGATATTGATTCTTGACTAATGATTCATGTTTACGAATGTTTGTTCTTGTTTTTTTTTATTTTCCTTTTTTTTAAAAAAAAAGAAATTCCACACTTATTTGGCCATTGTCATTTTCATTCTATTTCCACTACCTTCGTTCCGATCATGCAACTTCGACTTCAATTCGATTAGGTGGTTCGAACCACCAGAGCGTTTGTGGTAGCTGATAGGAACTGACGCACTCGTGAACTGTGGTTTTGGATATAGGTAGGGGGGAAGGGGGGGAGGGGGGGGGGGAATTAACAATTGGTTGATTTTTTTAATGTTGTGGACAGAATAATAGTTTATTCATATTGGGCTCAAGCTTTCAACGACACATTGTACTGATGGCTGAGATTTATTGGCGTCGTTGAATGATAAATGAGATGGTGCGAAGATATGATGAAAGGCTACTTTATTACGTGTTTCTGGATAGTGGGAAGGAAGTGGTAGTGACTTGGAGTTGAAGAATCCCTGTTTTCACCTTAAAGACAGATGACAACCACGAAAAATGTCACTCAGGCTGGGCGAACGTGGAGGGAATCGAAACCCGGTCGCCTAAACGACAGTTCAGCGTGTGCTACTCCCCCCCCCCCCTCCCTCCCATTCCGTTTCAGTCAATGGAGTGGTTGATAAGATGAACATTGATTTTAAGCTGTGTGAAAATTCAGTTGTATGGTTGAGATATGGGGGGACAGCACTGATATGGGTAGTTGATTGGTGGCACTGAAGAGCGTATACTACGACTCGGTCATGTGACACGAGCTTCGGGGTACTTTCTAATGAAATGTGGTTCAGGTGAAATTGGACACCCAAACTCATGTCATTCCAGTATACGTCCGTCATGCGCACCGCACACATTACATACATACTTCATCATATTATACTGAAATCATTCCAATATATTATATGAACGATATTATATGAATGACATATTTTTCTTGGAACATTATCTAAATTTCTTTAAAATAAAAAAAGAAAAACATTTTGGCGATTTGGTTGGATGGACTTGATTTTATCAGTAATACTTGAGTCTTACTGGGTTTAAAAGTTTTCCAAAATATCGCAGCAAACTCTAGTCAGGATAACATACGTCAATTGATATACGTGTGCATACACAGTTTTAATATCATCTAAAGAAGCTTATCTCGACATCCGATATTTTTCAAAGAATAGTAGGCCTGTCTGTAGAGGGCGATATGTCGAAAACACTTTTATCTTCACTTTTATCGAGTTTTTTTTTCCAAGCGAATTATACTGGGGGTGGAGGGGGTGGGGTGAGTATTCTTATTTAGGTTCCCTGAGGGTTCTAATTTTCTTGCTACACCACTGATAGGTCGAATGATTATTCAAATATATCGAAAACAATTACTTTTTCTCATTCTGGGTACCGGTATATGTGCAAAACCCGTCTTGTGGCTTTCCGATCACCTGTATTAACTTCATTTTGACGAGCCTACCAAGGACCAACGACCAACAAGTACAAGTACTCGGGTTCCATATAGGAGAGGGAAAGGAGGGGGGGGGGGGGGGGTGGTACTGTGATTCATTAGACATATAGAGCCTATATAAGTGGCAGGCTAGCGTATCGAGAACTAATTGCTGGTAGCTCACATTCTTGTACCTGAACCCCAGGCTACGGGAGGACTATACGGGGGCTAAGAGAGACGAGATGAGTCCGGCTCCACGCTCCGTTACTCTCAGTAAAGGACTGAACACGATGAAGACCCAGATGTGCTGGGTGACCTGCATGTCCAGTAGACAGAAGAACTGGTTTTCAACACACACGCACACACACACATAAACATATACATTTAGTGTATATGTATATATATATATATATATATATATATATATATATATATATATATATATATATATATATATATAGGTTGGTTATTGTTTGCTTGACGACTCCACCAACAGCTAGGTTATACGGGGGTACGAATGAGCAGGTGATTATGAAATCATGAAGTGATAATAAGTGAAGAGACGTTTACAAAAAACCCATGCCTTATGCGGGATTCGAGCCCACGTGCAATGGTGACTTCTGTTTCTGAAGTGGTGCCTCAGCTGACTGAGCTACCGAGGGTGGTTATAAATATATATATATATATATATATATATATATATATATATATATATATATATATATTTATATGATTATAATCAAATTTACCATTTTCGAAAGCACTTGTGTTGTTTTTATACATCATTTTGAATTTGTTGATATATTTGATTTGAAAGAAATGATCCTGAGACAACACAAGTGTGTCCTAAATTCATATACATATATATATATATATATATATATATATATATATATATATATATATATATATATATATATATATATATATTCATATATATATATATATATTTATATATATATATATATATATATATATATATATATTTTTATATATATATATATGTATATATATATATATATATATATATATATATATATATATATATATGTATATATATATATATATATATATATATATATATATATATATATATATATATATATATATATATTCATATATATATATATATATTTATATATATATATATATATATATATATATATATATATATATATATATATATATATATATTTTTATATATATATATATGTATATATATATATATATATATATATATATATATATATATATATATATATATATATATATGTATATATATATATATATATATATATATATATATATATATATATATATATATATATATATATATATATATATATATATATATATATATATATGGGCTGATACAAATAATTCAGATATCTTCAACAACCACCATAATTCGTATTTCCCCGAATAGCCCGAGTCTTATACTTTTGAAGCCACCAATAACTGCGGCTGCATTGAATCTCAAGTAGCTTTACTCAGTACAAGGCATATAAACCTAATCAAGTTACAGAAATGGCATCGGCTCTATAGCTCTATACCTGTGTGAAAATCTGCGATCCAACTTTTTGATGGACCTGCGATGGAAAAATAGAATATAACGCCTGAGGGCAGTAGAAACTGATTTCGCAATAATGATGCTGTGCTTGGCAGTGATTCTGATGTCAGCTCGATCTATTATTCCAAACTTGTGAACATCTAACAACCATAATGAAATTTCAAAACATTCAAGTCCGTCCAGCGACCATTTTTTTGGTATTACTGTACAGGTAGGAGTTCACAATACTCCTTTATAATATCACACTTTATATAACAATTAATTTTTATGAATATTGCTTTACACAATATATATGGCTTGTATATATATATATATATATATATATATATATATATATATATATATATATATATATATATATATATATATATATATAAAATATATATGCACACAAATGAAAGTAGTGAGTTGAATATTCCAATATGATTATATATCTTACCTACGTAGCAATACCTTCATGCTAAAGGCTATGTCATAAAGTATAAACCTTTAAATTATTATACGCTTTTTTGTTACCTATCCATGCCTATTTCTGTCCCTCCTTTGGACCTTTAATCTTCAAGCTCTATAATTTACTTGAAAGTAATTTCCACTCCGACTCACTAAGGCTAAGGGTAGAAATAATTATGGAGTTGAATGCCGATTGTCGATCAACATAGGGTAGGTATGTATGCTCATGATCTAATAACATAGTATACTAATTGAAACTTGGGAGACCAGGTCGCCCGTCGTATTCTTGCAGTAAAAAGATTACTTTATAGTAGACATATTATCAAATACACCATCAAGATATTTGAACATTTCATGACACGAGGTCACTCATTAGCTTGACTGTTTCTTCCGTTGACTTTCAGAGTTAGCATGGTAAATCGTTATAGGAAGCTTAGTAACATCTAAGGTCACTGAATTTGTTTTTGGTTGTTCTTTCAATCATGCGAATTCAATATAATTAATCATTAATTCAAATAAAGCTATTTGCAACATCTGCATTTCATTGACGATCGTCAAAATGAATACAATCCATGCAATATTAAATATCCACCCTTCCAAGTCTGTCCGTACCCGACGTCGAATTAGGTTTAGTATATGTACTCAAAGTTGACTTGTCCAGTATAAACTATAAAGCATGCCCTGCTATTGAAACAAATAAGTCAAGCTAGCGGATTACAAAATGCAGTAATGTCGCTTTAGGTCGGCGAACATGAGTGATTGATTCATGGTCTGAACTAGTCGAGTAATTCGTGTGTCCAATTGTATAGCTAAAAAAGGTAGCCCAGTTGCATTGATCAACATCTAACACTACTTGGTAACTCATTCACCTAGTGAAAGAAATAAACCCGTTGCTCCTTTCTGCGCCTATAATAATAATAAGCTGAAGCAGGGCTGCCCGCTGCTACCGTGAGTTCAATAGTTTGGTTTGGATTGGTTGCGATCACTCCCACGTATTAGAGAGATAGATAGATGGAAGTGTTGCTCTACTTTCAACGCGCTACGGTACCTCGAGACAACACTCGATACCAGCTTGCCTTTATTCTACGAAAAGCTCGCAAGTCATTAACCCTATCAATTCCAGATCAAGTTGAGACAACTTATTTGGCATTATTTCAGGAATACGATGGAGTTTAAAATATATTTTTTCCAAAGTAGGTTAGTGATTTATCGTTTCACTAGTTCAGCCTCTGGGTTGTTTGCGTTGTCAGTTTTCGTAATAACAAAGGAGAAGACAGTATGATGATTACATAAACAATAATTACGTTATGAAGACAATTCTATGCATCAAGATTTACTATGATATAGATATTGCCTTTCAAAATATGATACTATACTTCAAAGCGAAAAGTGAAAATTCACCAATTATATTCCGACTATGGTCAACAAAAGACTGAATTAATTTCCATCTGGTGAAGGGAAAATATTGATGGTATTGTCTTTTTATATAAAAATCTCAATTTGTTTCGTTATTTACTGACTTTCCTGAAGGCATTCACTTAAGACACTGGCATCATGACTAATGGCTATGCTATTGTGGTAACCTTACTGCACACATAGAGATCATGGTTGAATGGATCACCCAAGTACATCCGTACTGCATTACCTTTCAGATGGCATTGCAATTTATAAGAATCTAGAAATTAAAAATCCAATACGTACATGTTATAGGAATAGACATATCATCCGTTAGAACGCTGGAAGGTGAGAATTATCGGTAATTGGTGGTTATTATCAGGTGATGGGTTGTGAGTGGGGGGTAATATAATAGTGTACGTTTTTCCAGTCGGAAGTATTGACAGTCGTGTATACTATCGAAGATGAAACCGTCGTCGAGTGAATTGACCCAAGTTTGCAACATCACCCATGGTAGTGCCATTATTAATGAAAGTGTATTATTTCATAATTGTGTTTTACCTCAACACGATACGTTGTCGGGCCTTTGGACATGCTTGCGGGCAGATGGTCAAAGAGTTGGTGGAGCGCGGGGGTGAGGGAAGAGGTCGCGGGGTGTTCGAGACTTCAGGTAGGCAGGCTTGCGTCCTTGCCCCTTGGACCGCTCACAGCACACTTGACTCGTCATTCCACAGTCCAGTCTTCAATGTCAAGGAGAGCGGTAGCAACGCGTGACGTCATTCTCTTCTCGAGTGAATTGTGCAGTGAATCGTGCTAGTGGTAGTGTTGGTCGGTGTAGGCCTACAGTTAACTGTAGTGAACGTAAGCACAGGTCAGCAGGAGCCTATTAATAGTTGAGAGAGGGCAGGTGTGTTTCGAATCGGGAAGGAGTCCACCCATGTGCTTGGTCCAAGCAATCTGTCAGATTACTTCAAATGGAAACCATAGTGACTAATATGCCATAGGTAACTGGAATAATTTATTCTTATTTACAACTTTTAGAGGTACAATGAGTGGAAATATTAATGAGTGTACTTTAATTTTCTCTCCGTGTGAGTGTATATTCATAATTGTGATTTGGATTTTTTCTGACATTGTATATCGTACAATGAATACGTTTGTTGGATTATATCTTTCCATCTCAAACTCCTCAACGGTCTCTTCACCGTCACCGTACTATTGTGGTCTATGACCTGGACTTTAATAACAAGCACGTTATCTGCTGTGACAGTTTTCCCCACCGGAACCTTCCTTCTCTTCGTATTGCCGTTAGAGAATTTGTATTTAATTCATTGAACTTTAACTTCGTTTCTTCACTAACATGCACTCGCATTGTCATCAAGTTGATAATAATAATGATAATGATGATAATAATAATAATAATAATGATATTAATAATAATAATAATAATGATAACTCTTTACTAAGCGAGGCAGTGTAAATAGAGCAAACACCTGTATTTCGAACAAACAAATGACTCTTCATTTTATACGTCCGACTGTTTTATTATCATCTTCTACTGCAGGTAAAGATCCAAACAGTACAGCTGTTTTACATAGACTGAGTCATCTTCTCAACTTCAAAAGAAATATACCACTGACAAGCATTTCTGGTGGTAAACATAATGAGTAGCACCACCGAATAGACCACAGAGAGATTGACGCAATAACAATAATAAATACAAATAATAAGTTTATAAGATAATCAATTATACATAACAATACGATACCGTGCTGGAAGTATATATTCTATTCACTTTCTATTACTGTCATACACACACATTTTTAGAACTTCAGTGGTAGGAATTGATACCCTGGAGGAACTAGTTTTTTTTAACCCCGTATCATTTATTAAAAAAAACACACACACACAACCCCGTATCATTTATTAATAAAACACACACACACACACACTAATATTATTATAAGTGACAATAAGTGTACTTGAAGAAGTCAGAAGCAGTGAATCGAAAACTTGAAATTCATTCAAAGTTCATTATATTCAAGAAATATTATAAAATAATACGTCACCCTACTTGAATGTCAACAATCACGTAACGGAAATGAAAATGAAAATGCAGGAAAATGTGCAGACCTGTATCACCATCAAATTTTATAATATTTTCTCTTGAGACTTTCAATAAATGTTCAATCCAATTAATATGTTTTTATGATTATTCTGTATCTGAATGAAAATCGTTATCAAGTTGAAAATAGTGTCTATTTGAGCCATAGGCCTATGTTTGTTGCATAAAACTGACAAAAAGATATGTTTTATCGGACGTTTTTGTTATGAACACAACGCAAAGATTTGGTGTTGACTTCGTTTTACCGGCTGTATAATTAAATGACAGTAACTTTGGATGGGATTGCATGACTATATAGCGCTAGATGAACATATTTGGCAGCGCTACCCTGGAGTGCACAATACAAAAATAATTAATACATATAGGAAACATTTTTGCGTATATTGTAGTTGTAATATAATAAGACATTGAATGATGTTACACAAGATTTATAGGTACATTTCGTGAAAATAACTCCATGAACCCTTCGCACGGTTTTAAAACATCTACTTTATTATAGTAGGCCAGTACATACACGCTTTTACTTTCGAATATATATATCAGTAATATATTTTAAATATAAAATCTCGAAATAATAATATCTAATGCTATATAATGGATAACTCTACAAAACTTGATTTTAATGTTGAGTAGTTAAAACACGGTTATAAACAAATTGAGTGTCCTTCATAAGTGTATTACATAGAATGTGTATTAATTCTATAAGTTGGTACGAGTGTAGTTACAATCTTCCAGACAGATTTTTTCGGCCATGTGATCGATTGAGAGCATATACATATGATAGCAGCTTACACACATAACGAGAGGGGAAAGTCGATTGACTGCGTGGAGTCTTATTTTACGCTCACGGCACCTCTCACGTAAAGATCATATCTCCTTCAATAGGATTGTAGATATACATGGGTTTGATTCATGGTAAGTTTTTCAATCAACTACTTTGCATACACGCTTCCTTGGGCCCTCATACATTTTATATACCAATAGCATATTTTCTCAGCATAACAACGAATGTTAACGTTTTTTTTTTCAACAACGACCCCAAAAATCTTTCACTACTTTTCCGATTATGATATGAAAATGTCCATCTACCTACCAACCTTTACACGTTAACCACTAACTTGCGTTTCGTGATGATAATTGGTGGACAATATAATATACCAAGAAAACGCTTAAGGGCCCATTTCGAAGGATGTGGGAAACTACTCGAGGAGTATAGCCATTATTGGCGAGGAATTTCATTAAAAGTTTATAACAACTGGGATACGATTTTTTTCGGGATATTGATAGCCCAATTTAGACCAATATTATTTTTATGATATACCCATATGTATATGAATATTTTCAACAACTCGGGCTGACCATTGGGTATGCATAGGCCTACATAACTATATATACGTTATGTATTTACATAACTATATACGTCATGTATATACATATTCTTTTGAAATGAAGTTTTAATAATGTTATGAATGTCACGGTATATTATAACCCTCGCGTAAAGAGGAACAGTGATGCAACCTCCATACAAATTAACAATGTATAGAAAATATCTATTTTTATGAAAACTGCAGACTATGAAAAAAAAAATCATTTCCTATACCTTCAGAGATTGAAATGCATGAAATATATAAAAACAACCATGAGTGACCAAATGAATCACTTCAATATTCTGTCTTGGTTTGATTTTGCTGATGTATTGTTGTCATAGCTATTCTACGTTCAGGTTGTACGGTCTTCGTAAAAAGTGTCTCCAACAAGTCTTTGTCGTTTCGATCCAAACACATAGTTCGATAGATTGACCCATATTCTTACCAGCCTACTACACGAGTTGTTTGAGCTGTTTTGTTAGAAATATGTACACTCATGATCAAAACCATCTACTTATCAAGACTGCAAGAGAATTTATACCCTGCAGCGAGTTGTTTTTGTCCCATATAAAGACTGCCATACGGCGAAACAAAAAATGGTTTAGTTGTCTTACTTGTATTATTTCAGAGGTTTAATTTGTCCTGAAACTAGGTATTGATTCGAAGAAATTCAAACATAAATATTGTATTATATTTAATAATGTGGATCCACGTTGTGCGTGCTTATTTACGTTTGTTATTCCAAATACCAAAATTTAATCAAAAACATTAACATTAGTAGTATTTAATTATTTCAAAAATTATTACACAGAAATAATTTGTTCATCAGCAGAGGTGTTTTTTCGTTTTTTTTTTCGTGGATTTACAGTCCCGAGAGACTAAGTATCACAAACCACAATGGTCTTGTAAATTTATCTATGGATACGTCATAATAAAATTACATATGAATGATGAGATAATGCTGTATGGCTGGTTAGGTGTCGCTTTATAAAGTAAAGTTAGTATTTAGTGTTCTCTTGGAAGTTTATCACCATAGTCGACTTCTTTTTTAAATGGTTTTTGTCATTGCACTGCTCTTTGATTACAATTGTACGACGAAATACATTTTTAAAATCATCAGAATTGAAGGCTCAAACGCTAACTCAAAACATAGTCATACGTATAAATCATACACTATATTATAAGTTTCTATCTTACGAAGTTCAATAGAGATTTCAAACTCTTTTTCCCTATTCCTCACTTGAACTATAGCAATTTTCACTGAAAACCTCCAAATATGAAGATTTTTTTATACAATATGAAAAGTTCAATTTTTGATATTCAATTAAATATAAAATATATTTAATAATAGATATAATGGTGAATGAGCCGAGTTTTTCAAATGTCACATGGGTTATGTAATAAATAAGATCATAGAATATTCCGAAGATAAAGGAGGTAGAATAAACACAGCAGTGATAGAAAACTATCGACCATGCAATGGTTACAATAGATCCGTCCGTGATGATTGGTTTAATCACGTCACATGCAGGAAACTCGATTCTATAGAATAGTTAGTCTATAAACTCTAAGGATTTAGCTTTTCGAGTAAATTATGATTGTCGAATTCTCTCTTTCAATAAGTAGACCCATGTGTACAGAGGAGCTGTTTAAAAATTCTGTCATTTTGATTAACTCATAACCAATTATGTGTTCGAACGGGATATAAACTGGATTTATCAAGTACAGTGCAATTGCTTTACAAATAATGAATCATTTTATTTTTCTCGAGGCCCTCTTAGTTATAAAATTAATACTTTCAATACTGAATTGTATTTTATCTGGAAAAGTCGATTACTTACTATTGTTACAATTTAATCACTTTTCATGTTATTTAATGAGTTGATTCTATGTTTTGTTCTTTCGTTCTCAGGACGCCTACAATTATATTTTATTCCATGACTAATTAAAGCTCAGTCTTGATGAAGTCTAAATTAATTCACTTATTCTCCCTCATTTACACATTTACATACTGATATCATTAAAATGTAAAACTGTATGAAGTAAAACATATTTTCGTCCTTCACTCAGAGCCCATCTCAAATGCAAATATGAAATACTATTCGGGCACACATTGACAAACAAAATATTTCACACCAATATATCATATTGGCGTGAATCTCACTTCAATACAATATTTGTTTTCAATTATATTATTCGGTTGAAAATTTTAATCCTTTTCTATGACTTTTGTCAAGAATCAACATTGAACAAGTTATCATGCCGAGTATAGGTGGAAAGGATCGGCCGCAGTCCGATTGTAGGGCCCCATTTCAGTATTGACTTCAATAAATGGGGATAACATGTAAAACACGAAAATCTTGAGTCACAATGGGCGACCAGCGGGAGTCGAACTCCAGTCTTTTCTGAATGACGGTTCAGGAGCACTACCCACTGCGATCTACCCGTCTCAGTATGCACAACCTTTATTGGTCCTGCCAAGATTTTCAGGATAGTGATCAATAAATATATACATAGTCATTAACGAATAAATGTAATAAGTAACAAACAAGTGTAAAAGAGTTGATATAAACTCAATAAAGAAAAAAATCGGTAACGAACAGAATGACCGGCACAGTAGCTGAGTGGTTAGCTCACTTGCTTCGTGTGATCCGGGAGGTGAAGGGACATATCGGACCCGGTTCGATTCCCGCCACCGTCCATCTTTACAGGGGTTTTTCATGGTTTCCCTCTGTAGTCTAGGCTAATGCCGGGATGGTTTCCACAATATAGGCCACGACCGCTTCCTTCCCACTATCCTTCCCACTACCCATAAAAACATTCATCTCATCATCCCATCATCTCATTAATCATTCATCCGACGCCAATAGATCTTAGTAATCATTACAGTGCGTCGTTAAAACCCAATATAAAAAAAACGAACAGAATGGTTCAGTTCGAAAATTATATAATAATGAATATGACACAAATTCTGAGTTTATGAATGGGAAGTTGATTATAAAAATTACTCCCTAGAAAGCGTATTGAATCTATTGGAGCTGACATACTAAAATGACATGATACTGTATTTCTTGTGTTCGCCCTAAAAAACTAGATTCAACCCCTGTTGCTTTACAGCGTTACATCAGATCAGGCTACCACGCAGCAGTTTCTTCCAATTATAGTCACTTACTAGACTTGTACCCACAACAAATGATGGGGCAAGCCACCCGTGCGCTAGTGGCGTGATGAGATAGGGGGACGGTCGATCGGAATCTACTTTCGTGCAAACATGTACATTATAGTATATTTTATCTTGACAAGAGTATGATCTAGTTGAACGACTAGAAGATAAATCCGTGCACATGTAGGATTTTATTATTTTAAACCCACACCAGTCGGGTTCTACTTTTCGAACAACTTTCGACCGAATTCCAAACATGCGGTCAAGTATTATTATTAATTGAGGCCTAATGTAAGTGAAAAAAATTGTGGTGGTGGTATAGTGATGAGCACTTGGGAACAGAAATCCAGAATTGTTTAGATTCTAGATCATTTATATGATTGGCAATGAATTGAATTTATTCGAGATTTTTCTCTCATGCTTCCTGAATTTACAAGTTGAATATGAGAACGAGAGGGAAAATAAGACTATGTATCAATCATTGAATGAATAGATCATTCAGGTGACTGGAATAAATACATTAGTAGCATTCTTGTAGGACATATACACAATATACATCTTACATTTCGTACGATAATTATTTTCGGCTGATCATTCATAATATCTCTATACTCTGTGGAGATTAATATATGTATTAATGTATTGTTAATATCGTTTGACAATTTCTGAATTTGAATATCTTGTGAATTGTATTTTTTTATGAATTCAAAACACGCATAGTAACGGACAGTTATGGATGTGACTCAATCACAATGAAGCAAACGATCTCCGAGTCTGATCATAAACGGTATTCGA
This sequence comes from Brachyptera risi, assembly GCA_964007535.1. Lineage (NCBI taxonomy): Eukaryota > Metazoa > Arthropoda > Insecta > Plecoptera > Taeniopterygidae > Brachyptera > Brachyptera risi. The sequence continues at coordinate 70,135,987 of OZ023327.1, read as the reverse complement.
ATCCACGTCTGTCTAGAACATGTCCCAATTGTATGGTATGAGTAATGGCATTCACTGTTCAACCTAGAGACAGCTCATTACATGTACTTTATTTAATCTACCAATTTAATAATTAACTCTTGACTAGGTCTGAAGAGATATACAATGAGAATAAAGTATAGGTACATGTGAATGTAGCAAATGCATTTTTGTATTTTGCAAGAATGGTATGACATGTCTTAGTATAACGCAGAAGAAATTTCTGTACACTCTGATCCGATGAGCTCAATGAAGACCTCACAGACAAAAGCGAGAGCTTGTATCATTACGTATCATTCCATCTAGAATGAATGATACGAAATGAGACAAGCTTTTGCTTTTGGCTGTAAGGTCTTCCTCTTGGAGTTTATTGTTTGATTGTCATGAGGAATTGATAATATCGATTTTTGTAAATAATAATTGAATTTTTCCTCTTTGAACTTATTCTTTGACTGTAATCAGGAGTAATTGATAAAATATATTTTTGTAAATTATTATTGATTTATTTTAATTTTGAAACCTCTTCGAGATTAACATGGTACGTCTGAAAGAAAACTCACATAACGCTTTTATATATCTATACGATAACATAAACGTGTGTCTGGGTGCATCGTGTCCGTGTTTGGATGGGGTCATTGTCAAGACAATTGTCACTTGTGTATGAAGTCAACCAAGTAATACAACAGTAAAAGTAATTGAAGTAATAACACACATATTTAAAAATACAATGATATGTCATGAATCAAAATCTCGATCTCAGAAATATGGTTCTAGAAAATAGTAGATGATAAGACTTTATTTTTGTAACTACAATAATACACTATAGGTCTATATGGCCGGATGTAATGATGATAGATGGCATGTGTTTTAATAGTGTCATATCTCAGAACATCACAGGTGCGCGGTTGTTACACCAAGAAAATAACTGAAAGACAGACTGGCTGAGGGACATGAGGGTATCTGTTATTAACTTGAACGTCAAAGTGAAGTCAATTATAAATAAATATATATATATATATATATATATATATATATATATATATATATATATATATATATACCTATATATATATATATATATATATATATATATATATATATATATATATATATATATATATATATATGTATATATATATATATATATATATATATATATATATATATATATATATATATATATATATATATATATACATACATATATATATATATATATATATATATATACATATACATATATATATATATATATATATATATATATATATATATATATATATATATATATATATATATATATATATATATATACATACATACATACATACATACATACATACATATATATATATATATATATATATATATATATATATATATATATATATATATATATATATATATACACACATACATATATATATACATATATATATAAATATATATATATATATATATATATATATATATATATATATATATATATGTATGTATATATATATATATATATATATATATACCGAGACACGTGGCCAGTGGTTACACACTGAACCGTCATTCGGGAGATCGGGGTTCGATTCCCGCCATGGTCGACCATCCTGACAGGGGTTTTTCGTGGTTTCCCTCTGTCGTTCAGGTTAATACTGGGATGGTTCCTTAACAACAGGCCACGACCGACTCCTTCCCACCATCCAAAACACTTAATAAAATAACCTTTCATCTCATCATCCCATCATCTCATTTCATCATCCACCGACGCCAATAGATCGTAGCCATCAGTATAGTGCGTCGTTAAAACCCAATATAAAAATATATATATATATATATATATATATATATATATATATATATATATATATATATATATATATATATATATATATATATATATATATATATATATATATATATATATATATGTATACGTGTGTGTCTTTCTTGTGTATTACGTTTTCCATACGTTGTCCCCCATAAGTGTGGTAGAAAATTGAAAGTGAAAACAACATATTTATAATGATAATATGGATATTCTCCATAATAATAACATACCTCTACTCACAAATTGTGAGAGAAAGGCTCTTCGAATGTTAACGTAATTGAAACATCTTGGTTCTGAGAGGTTCAGGTAGCCTGGCAGCATTACATAATATTTATAACAGGTATTCTACAATGAGCGTTAAAAACTAGGTCTCTCCTGATCGAAGTGACCTATATCCACGGAACCATTGTCCTCGTTTATTCCTTCCATGCACTCACTCACAAGTCGATGGTTTTGCTTGTTGTTTTAGGCGGAGCTTTCGGTACAAGGAGATGATTTCACCCGTCAGATATGGCACATGTATGCAACATTTGAGGAATTCATCGACACGCACACTATTTTCGGCAAACCGGGCAGTGAACCGTGTGTACCGGCACATCGTGGGGCAAGCCCAGTTGTGAGCAAACATGCATTGGGCGAGCTACCAGGAGGTGGTGGTCGCCGTCGTTTCACACACAGGCGCCGGTCTCGCACAGGACACCGTCGTGTGATTGGGGGCAGCGCTCTTGAGCTCGCCGTACCAACCACGGACATGGCATCTTGTACACCGATCTCCGCATCAGCGCCGGCTGCTGATGCGGGAAGATTCAATTTTGACACAGCCTCGAACCTTGATGGCAACTCCAAAGATGATCTGAGTGTAGGGTATCGGAAGCCACAGCATCGTTGTCGTTATCGCCGAAGTCGTCGAAGGATGGATATTGGCAATCCACTCCTCGAGACCATCAGTGCTATTCAAGACGCATGTGAATCGGACGATCACGAGTACGGTGAACCAGCAGCGCCAAACTATGGTAGCGGACGCGATCATCGTCTCTCAGGGTCCAGATTGTTCTTCTCAGATGCTGATCGCGATTCGATTGGCTATGCAGGCTCGAATTCTATTGACTCAGGCTACAAGAGTTCGTGTCCTACCCCTGAACCATTTGATGGAATACTGTACGGCAATGAAGCGTCCAGCAAAAGAGGTTCCATTGCTAGTCAAGGCAGTCAACAAGGTCAACGGCCGCGTATTCCAATGGGAACGAAAGTAATGAACAGGCATTCTCATCCTCGGTATGCCGGGCGCGATCTGGATCATCTCATGTATCTGCGACAGTCAATCCTAAGTGCGATGCAACGCTACGAGCAACAAGCAGTCGTGTCATGTCCCAGTCCTGGATTCCGCCCTCGAAGCTCAAGTGCAAGTAGTCCAGGAGGTAGTCCAGCTCCAAGCTCAGGGCCAGGTTCCAGCCCGTTGCCACAACGCCGTTCTCATATGTCTAGTTATCCAAGTTCACGCACCCACAGTCCTTGTTATAGTAGTGCTAGTAATGGCAGTGGTATGAGTTCACCGGGCTATCACCGCTCAAGACTAGCCACGGCTGAGGAAGATATTGACAGCTTGCTGTACGGGAGAGTGGAAGATTTGCCGTGTAGCTACGTTACGATGATTGAGGACAAGTACCGGCGGAGCAGCGTGGCACGTGTCAAGAAGCTAAGAGGTACGTCAAGAGGAACGTTCAATTACAACTAAACTAACCAATAATACAAAATAGATCACAAATACGTTTTATAAATTATGTTTGTGCACATGGGCTATTGAAATATTACCTCAATCAGTCTTTTATAGTTATATTTAATCAAATTCGTCTCAGTATTTCGACGTCTCTGCAGGAAGAGTGGGCATGCTATTATATCATCTCGAAATGAATAAATCGTATGTCAAATGAAGCATATCAATTTTGAACCAACTATAGATCTACTTGTAGCGTCAATTCCAGATATTTGAAGTAAAAATCATAAATTAAAACAAGTACCCCTGCTGAAAAAAAAAATTCAAACACCACCCGTCTATTTAATTCAGCTAGTACACCCAACATATTGAAAGATTCTCAATCATTGTGATTGAAATTTTATTATCCAGTTAACCAGCCTCTTCTACTGACTAGATTGTACATGAGTATCAAGTGAAAGAGTTAAAAGAAGTTGATTGGTAATTACTATAATGTCAATGAACAATGTCTATTGTTTCTGCTCCATAGAGAAGAACAGAGAAGGAGCTTTAGCAGCCGAGTGTTCTTCGAGTAGTGAGAGCAGCTGCCCAAGTCCCACCCAATCACCACCGTCGGGTCGCTTCTCCGAGGTAGCCAAGTGTATGTTGGAGATCATCGAAGACTTACAGAATCAAACCCAAGTACCTAGAGCGTCCCCGTCTCCATCCCCGTCGGCTACTGCCCCCAATCCTAGCCCCAACACCACTTCCCTGCGTTCTAGCTCATCTCCTGCCCAAACCGACTACCATGTCTACGAAGAGATCATGTACGAGCTGACGGCAAGACCTCGTGCAGGCACAGAAGCGGGTCCTCCGCCTCTTCCAGCGCGACCTGATACCATCTTCCGTGGTTCAAAAAGCAACGCACCGTCATCTCATCGCCCCAAACAGCGCAGTAACTTGTACTCACTATTTAAAGAGGCAAGTGCACGTCGGGACATATCGCAGTCGCTGGAGCAAGAGTACCGTGGTGGACCAGCCCGAAGGTCGGAAAGTCAAAAGCAAGAGGAGGAGTATGGTTTTACAATGCCAACTTGAGCCGAACGATTTGTTTTGTAGACCTACATTGTCTTAGACATTCAATATCGAATATTATGTGAACAGGACTACTTGTTACTATCGTTCTTCTTGTTGTTGTTGTTGTTGCTGTTGTTGTTTGCTGATGTTAGAACTGTTAGGCCTACACCAAAGGTATGCAGCATTTCTATTGCGATTATTTCGATAAAAATAATATTATTATACGCTCTAGCAAGCGCACAGCAGAAGGAGCAAGTATAAAACATGTTAAACCAGCAACTTTGCATCTAAATGATCTACTTGTTGGGAAGTGTTGTCGGTTGGCTGCGGATCAATTATCCCACAATTAAACTGGGTAATGATACACTACTATACTGAAGTAGCGTGGTACTACGATGGTAATAATACCTGTGCTTCGATGTTGTTTTACATAAAGTAGAGAATTGTGGCCTGAGTGAGGCAACGTCTAATATAGCTCGGGGATCCAAGCCATGATCAGTCGCGACGGACAAGACTTAGTGTCATCGAATTCAATCAACATGCCAATATAACCTATATCTCGTATATTGTAACTAATTCTTATTTCTATTTATTGTGATTAACGTTGTAAGCATTACGGTTCCTGTATCCGACGTCTGTTATGTGCAATGTCACACCAGAGGATGACACTCGGCAACACCTGGCGTCAATATAGGCCTATGAAGGAGTTTTATGATTGTATACCTGGATGTTATTCCTGATATCTTAAAAGTAGTATCATATGGTACCATTTATCAAGTGCCATTTTTATCAAGCAGGTTATAACGTACCCATACGCTGTCATATTCAAAAGACTGTAAAATATCAAGTTATTTGGATAGTGGTTGCAATATTGTTGACAAAAATGAACGCAAATAAAGTAGCTAACACATGTTTCGTTATTAACAATAACAATATCTTCATCCTTATTCATCTTGGAAGGTGTACGACTGTACGCAGTGGATAATATCTTTCGGAAGTGTAAACGAAGTTGTACATTATAGGTGTTATATACTTCAAAATGCGATATTTTAGTGTGAACGACTCCAAAATACCAAGTCCGTTTTGGCTGATGTTAAAAAACACGAAAATACTTGCTTACGGATTGATAATTTAAACCCATCCGCTATTCAGGATAACTCAGCTACGAGCTACGACAGTTAGAATAAGACAAAAAGTCAATCTAATAATAATGATTAATGCTTGTGACGAGCTATTTGAAGTGAACATCAAGTTGTATGTAGCTCACTTTGGGATGAAACTATTTCTGAGTTTCTTTCCACCACATAGTAATCTATCTGTTGCAAGAGTTGAAGTCAGGGTTATTATTTAACCAGAGGCTACTGAGCTGTCTATTTAACGTATTCAACATCCATTTTTTTAAATGTTATTTTGGGCTATAATGTCTTCAAAAAACAACCGTAAATAATCATCGTTAGTCGTTACCCATAATTTCTGATTTGCATTTGTCATAATAATACAAGTATATAATTTGAAGAGACTGTATATGCAGTCGTAGAAAAAAGGTTGAATACGTTACCGTAAAACATAGATAACACGGGTTACGCAAATTACATTTTACGCCCCGAGCATATAACCACTAACATTCTATTTTTATAAGTAATTAATTGCCCATGAACCATAACTTGACTGGTTATTCAAGTTCCCCTCCAGCTTCCCTATGTACCTATATCCATGCCCGTTGGGCAGGTGCCCTGACGCGCACCTGCGACACTGCCCGGGGTTGGAGAGGGAGAGAGGGTCATCGGACATGTGGCCAGGTAGCCGAATGAGGAAGGTGACTCATCAAAGAAAAGGTTAAAATGTCAAATCTTTCAAACAGAGAGGTGTGACATACGCTATTTCTTGTTATTAATACTCTGCATGTTTTTGTACATTCTAACTTTCAACATATATTTAGTTGTTATTGGCAAAGCGAATAAGATTTAAGTTGACTGAAAAATGAAATGATTAGGACATTGCCAATATAATACGAAGATCTCTATAGGCAGCATTAATAGAATTTTGAAACTATTTTTCTCTTGGATATTTTCACTTTCTGATAGTAAGGCATATACAAATGAGCAGTTTCCACATATTACGAACAACAAATTTCAATTTTTCACATCTTCACATCAATACAAACATTTCTTATTTTTGGATTTCCAAAAATAAGGGGAGTTCATCAACTATTTTACGCCCTGGAAAACAAATGAAATGCACATTTTTGTAATACAACATCATACCAAAACCACATAAGGGATGTTTGATCAGAGACTTCGATATTCATAGTGGTAATTGTTACCTCTGTCCTCTAAAATAGCACAATATACTGAAATGAGGCCTACGAGGTGAATGACAAAGGGCCGTTGCTGGATGAGAGCGAGGTAGGTGTCTATGGCAATTATTAATATTCTTCCTCTTTGGCATAACCGATTGATGTGATCTTACATGTAACAATATGAACATGAATTTCTCGTATAATGATTCAAAATACTCGAGCGTTTATCAATTAAAACGATACTGTCAAGATTATTTATCAATTGAATTGACTGTAGGTCTATGGTTAAAATTGATTTTGTCAACGTTACATGTCTACTTTTATTCAAAATACTATCGTATAATTTAATATAGTGTATCTGTTATTGAAGTAATAGACATTTGTATAAAATATTTCTTGCAGTCATAGTCGACGAAAATCAAGCTTTTTTGAACATTAAAATGTTCAAACTGTACAACTCGAAAGAATGAAATATACAAAATGTTCATACCCATATAAAAGCTAAATGTCCCGTAGCGAACTATTATTTGACTGACATAAGTGAATATCACGTGACTTCAGATCATTTTCTCATTCTCATGACTGAGAGAAATTACGAAAAACCAAATGTACAAATTTGAAATCAGTCTTGTCTACTAATCGACATTTTAATTGTAATCGTACTCAAAACTAGTCTCATTAATTAGAAGTTGTATTTCAGTTCTTCGACAAATTGGCCGAATTTTCGAAAAGTAGTATCATATAAATACAGCTGTATAAATACATCTATTCAATACAGAGAAATGAATAAATAAAAATATATGACCCAAAATATTTTATTCATTTCAGTTATAGTATGAACATACATTAATATCTTGTATCCAAAGCAGTTAGCAATTAATGACTTTTAGGATACTCTTTGCACTCTTTGTCTTTGAGTGCATACGAAGCCGCAAAGACAGACGGTTTGGCTTCTAATTGACCAGACGGTATCTTGAATTCGCCTAGAACGTTGCCATCATTGTCCCCACAAAGTCCGCAGAGTCTTCCGTGGGTCCTCACATCAGCCTAAGAGACAAACGACGACTGTGTCATTTATATACGTCACATATATTAGTATGCCCTTCTCAAGGCAAACCTAATTATTCTAGTGGTAGGTAGTCTCGATCAGACACTGAATCGTTGGTAACATTCAGCTAGCGTCTGTGCTGTCGACCACTGATTGAGGGTGAGTATTAAATGCTTGTTAGCGATTTGTTGTTTGTTTGTTTTGATTGATTATTTACAGTAAGTACAAACTCGCGCCATTTATATAGCCACCATCTGATAGTTCAGCAAAAAATATACGATACTGACCCTCAACGAAACAAGCTAGTATAGGCTCAAGTATTCTTATAGCTATTCTAACTATTATAACTCCCTCCCTTCTGGGCATACTGCATGCGTCATATTTCTTCTACGGCCATTAGAGATGATGTATAGGATATAAATATATGGTCACACGGCATTATTGTGGAAAGGAGTTGACAATATTATATGCTGTGGATAATATCATTTTTTAAATCGTGCTTATAGAATGAATGCATATTGGGATTGAGAGGCGCGTCGACAGCTAGGTCATTTTGCGCCTCGTGCTGTATTAATCCCGCCAAAATCCAAGTCACGTGCGGGTACGAATGAGCGAGTTATAATGAAACGAAGAAGTGTTGATGGGTAAAAGGATATTCACAAAACCCGTGTCTATAGCGGAACTCGAACTTGTACCCGTTTGACTTCGGATTTCAAAGTTTTCAAAATTGTCTGAGCCATACGTGATACAGTTTTTTCAATATTCAAATTTGTTTGTTTCAAAAGATTGAAATACGTACATCTTTTGTTGTCAACACATATCTTGTGAGTCTGTTAGTGTTATCATTGGTAGACTTGTGGGACTTGTGCCGCAATGCCTAGCCAATTTAACCAGTTTCTATACAAATGGGTTCATAGGGTTTTACTCAATCATATCAATTGAAACTGACTTGAATTTGGGTTGTCGTAATTTGCAGCTAGACCTGAGTATGTTAAAACTAACGTGGGTGATGTTTTATTACATGTAGCTAGAACAAAAATTAATCAACCTAATCTTACCTAAAATACCTAAAATAGACTCATTCATTGTAATCTAAAACTAACCAATGGTGTTGAACAACCCCATCAAAAGCTGGGTTATATGGGAGTACGAATGAGCAATTGATAATGAAACGATGAAGTAATGATAGGTGTGAGGATTAGGACGTTCATAAAGACCATGTATAGGGAAGAAGAATAATCCTGCTTCATTCATAAAAGCAGTTCCTCAATTGTCTGAGCAAAACGGAAGGCCTAGAACTAACACATTCAACCTGAAACTAACAGTTAAGAGTCCACGGGAGTTGATTTAGCGAAATATCAGTTTTTTGGTGATAACTTTTGAACGGTTTGAGATATCAAAATTCTAATAAGCGAGAAACACAGATAATTATAATAGCTTCAAGATGATATAAGATATAACTATTCAAGTCATGTCGCGTGACTGTCAAGAGTATACAGCTAAAACACACATTTTTTAGCTGTCGACTCTTGACAGTTATGCGACATGTCTTGAATAGTTATATCTTATATCATCTTGAGGCTATTATAATTATCTGGGTTTCTCGCTCATTAGAATTTTGATATCTCCAACCGTTCAAAAGTTATCACCAAAAAACTGATATTTCGCTAAATCGAATCCCGTGGACTCTTAAGCAATATAATAGTGTATAACAGGGTCGTTTTTGAGTGTCCACTTGTATTAATTTGATCCTTTTAATGAGCATTGCTGAAGTTCTTACCGTGATAAGTACGGTAGCATTTGTATAGACGACTGTGAATCCGTAGGCAGGCAGCCATGTCTTGATGGTATTATCAGGCGTCAAGGACACTTGAGCAAGCTGCGTGCCTGCTTCATCTTCGATCACCGCGACTTGGTTGTCGGACACCATCATCATCTTCTGGTTCACCCAGACTTCGGGTCCAGGACGAAGGGAGATCACTTTGAAATTATCGAGATTTATTTCCAGTTCCTGAAAATAAAGATTCAATATGGAATAGACTGTTTCTGTACAGCAGTAGTGAAAAAAATCTTTCAAACGTTTGCTGTTTCAACACTATCAAAATCATTCATGAATAGTTTTTGATCGTTGTTAATATCGCCCACCAACATTTTTGGAAATGAATCAAATAACATAAAGATGCCGCAGGCGTCTGCTAAGCATGTAAGCTTTTACGCCGTGAGATCTCAGAGCAGCCGTAGTTTTTGACAAAACAATTTAATTTAATTTGTCCTAAAGAAATAAGCCAGGATTATGCCAATACAAAATTTGTGTCAAATACAAGTAATGAACTCGGCGTGCGATTGACTTAGGGTGGATTGCAAAGACGGAGTTTAAACCTCAGCCTACCTTGGACGCCGTCTAAGTAAGAAATTGCATCGCAGCCACAATGCAATTTCTTACTTAGACGGCGTCCAAGGTAGGCCGGGGTTTAAACTCCGTCTTTGCAATCCACCCTTAGTTTCTTGTCCGTGTTCGCTCTAGCGTTTTCTAAATGCCCAGGAATGCAGGCTTTCACGTCTTGAGTTCTCATGACTGTAGTTTTTAAAATAGCAATAGCAATTTTATTTCATATTGTTATCAAAGAATAAAGCTCATACACATAGGGCTCATAGTCATAGTACATTGATGAATACATGTAGTCGACTCACCGCTCAATTGAGAGAGCAAACTATTCAGTTCGATTGAACCTTTGCCCATTCTTAAAACATTTGAGAGAAATAAAATAAATATAACCATACTAAAAAGTTCAATAATCATTTACGTTTTGAGTTCAACACGTAGTGGATAAATCCCTAATATATTGAGATAATATTAATTGTTTAATGGTATATTGAACCCAAGGACAATAATGATCACTGAAAAAGTATATAAGCACGTTGTCATTTTTCTTACCGTTTTCTTATTTTTGTTCTTAGCCAAGATTGCAATACGACTCTTTCCTGAACAATCTTTACTGATCACATGCCAACAGTCTCCTAGAGTGTAGTTGAACGCCACTCCGTCGTAAGTCATTACTGTTTTGTTTGATAAACCGCAGTAACCTGTGCACATGGGGTACCGAATGTTAGGCAAATAGTAAATTCATGAATACAAATACATTTTTTTTTTGTATTGGGTTTTAACGACGCACTGTAATGATTACTAAGATCTATTGGCGTCGGATGAATGATTAATGAGATGATGGGACGATGAGATGAAGGTTTTTATGGGTAGTGGGAAGGATAGTGGGAAGGAAGCGGTCGTGGCCTATATTGTGGGAACCATCCCGGCATTAGCCTAGACTACAGAGGGAAACCACGAAAAAACCCTGTAAAGATGGACGGTGGCGGGGATCGAACCGGGTCCGATATGTCCCTTCACCTCCCGGATCACGAAGCAAGTGAGCTAACCACTCAGCTACATGTGCCGGTTAAATACATTTATTTGATATTTATTGGTATGCAGTTATATGAGAAGGATGTATTATTATAATTGGTGACTCAAATTGGAGAGATGGAAGGTATATTTATGAATATTTGAATTATTATAGATTGTTATGCAATGGAAGAGTGAAAATATAGGCATACTAAATATTATATACTGCACTATCCTGCTCAACACATTGTAAGAAGATAATAGAAGGTTTGAGTGTTTTCAAATGTCATCAGTGTGCATGACTTGAACGATCTGAAAAACTAGCAATAAAAGTCTATTTATGAAAATCTTCACTGTTTCCTAATAACAGGTCACTACAGACATCTTATCTCTACAAAAATCCATACCTTCTA
>OZ023327.1:70111311-70124020 GCA_964007535.1 Brachyptera risi | reverse complement strand
CATCCATATATATATATATATATATATATATATATAATATATATATATATATATATAAATATATATATAATTATATATATATATATATACATCCATATATATATATATATATATATATATATATATATTTATATATATATATATATATATATATATATATATATATATATATATATATATATATATATATATATATATATATATATATATATATATACGTATATATCGAGAGAGAGAGAGATAGAGAGAGATGAGAGAGAGGAGAGAGGGGAGAGAGAGTGATGGATCAGAAATATTTTATTTGGAAATGCATTTCATGCAAGAGTATATATATATATATACTATATATATATATATATATATATATATATATATATATATATATATATATATAGATATAATATGTATATATATACTTCATATGTGTGCGTACTTTCCAGTAGCACTGAGGCCATAACATTTTTGAAATTGTTCATGAGAGTAATTGTTATAGTAAATGTCAGTTCAATTCCATCATGACCGTAGATTTTCTTCTCAACAACATAATATTGTAACGTGATTTAGTTAACCTGTTTATGTGACTGTAATTGATTTGTGTCAATAAGCAGTGTAGTTATTTGATATCATCACATATTATGTGTTTTGTAAATAAAAAGGTAACGAATGCTAAGAAAAATTATCACGTTTTGCAAGTAAATTCAAGTACCAACTATAAAACAGCCATATTTGGACACGTTGACAATTTGTATAATGAAGAGTTTTTTGTACACAAAGTAATATACTTGAATACTGAATTCTTTAAAATGATTATGTGACTGGAGTGTCAGGTGGATAAAATATACACAAATATTTTTTTCTTTACTTCAGAGTTGGCTTTTTCATTTTTCCAGAATACACCAGTTCGATGGTGTTTTTTTCCAACTGCTTCGGCGTACGCTCCAAATGCAAAATAGCGCAATGGTTCTGGAGCGTGAACGGTCAAATTGACGGCAACTACGTAAGCTTTTCCACCTGAATCGAACGAAACATGGTTTAAATACATAAGACTGTTATATAGAGTGACAATACATCTATTCATCAAATAAAATGAGAGCAGAATTTTTTGGGTTAAAAATAATGATACTATTTTTGAAAGAACTGGGCTGTGCTAAGCATGTATACAAAATCTACTTTTTGATCCATTTCAGACCCTCTCGGATATGAGCAATCTGAATTATATCAGAACATCATCGAAAATGTGAAGTCTTTCATCTCAATTATATGTAGGTCTATACATATCCAGTTAATCTAATGGTATCTATCTATGTCCTTCTTGGTATATCATCTAGTTTACATGTCAAGTTTTCTTGTTGAGAAGAGGGAGGTAAGATCACCCTTGTTGTGTCCTGTCTGAACGATCCTACCTCTCATCATTAGCCTTAATTGGAGAACATTGATTTTGTATCAAGTTTCGATATTAATTTCAAAAAAGTGTACGGGTGTACAAACATGTCAAATCTCAAGTAAGCATAATGTGAGTGATTAGACTATAGACTTGCATATAATACATTTGAGTGCAATCACTTCTACTATTGCTTACTATTGGAACGTCGCCCTTGTACGAGTCGTTACTTTAAAGACATGATCGTATTAATTAAATACTTCTACTCACTGCTAATTCCTCGTAGTGCTTCGTTAAGTACATACTGATTGCCATTCACACTGTTTTCACTGCCAAATGGATTCATATAAGAAGCGTTGAAGGTTGCACTATTTTGCTCAACTTCGATTGTATGGATGAAAACTACATGTTTTTCGTTATTATTAGATGAGCTGGACTCGTTTTGGTTTTCAGATCTGTTTCCTTTTTCCAAGCTCGTGCCATTTTTCTCCATTTTCTTTTCTTGTGTTGATATTTCAGTGGTACTAGTTGTCGGCCATTCGGTCACCGTTGAACTATCTGTTTGCTGGGTGGTCGTTTCTTTTTCCACTTCTATGTTTCCGATTTCCTGGCTCGATTTGTTACGCTTCGATTTATTCTCGTCTGATTGTTTAGTTCCATTTGAAATGCGAATTTGGCCATCATCGACGGTTGCTCCTTCTAAATAAATTGTGTAGAGGTTAGTCAAACTCACTGTCAAGACAATTTATGAAATGATTCTACTTAATATCATTATAAACCCATGCAAGAACCCAATTAATGTTAATCGTTTCTGTTATTCTTATGAATTGATAAAGTCATATTTAATCTCACTCTATCATGAATTTTACCAGCCAATTTTCATCAACCGTAGCTAATATATTGACTCAATTTTCAATGTTTTTCACAATTTCCCCGTATAGACACCTAATCCATTTTCAGCCTGAATAATCGATTCATTCAATAATTATTATGCTATATTTAAATTGTTTCACCATTTTAATCACGGTACAGGTAGGCCTACACCCTGGTTTAAATAATCAATTTTGATATTTTACCTAGACTCATTTTGACAGTGATTGGAGCAGGGTCTTTGAGGTTCAAGTCGACTGAATTGTAATCAAGCGTTGGCCACATAAGTGAAAATCCTAGAATAGATATGGAGTTGCGCATATGGTCATTTATGGTGCTAACTGGTGATTCAGAGCTATATTCCATGCGAAGGTTGGGTAGTAACATCATATTCATCTGTGAAAAAAAAGAGAATTATTTCAAAAACTTGCGATTGTTTTTTATTACAACGAAAACTATTTCTAAAATCAAATATTCTTTCTGGTACTCTACTATTCTTGAAAGTCACCTTGAACGGGGCCGTATCAAGATATTTTGCCCCCCTAGGCCCGACATTTTTTTAACCCCTTCAGGTATAGTAATTACTTCAGTATAATACACAATCTCAGAAATATGGCGAGCAGTAGGTTTTTAATCAGAAGCGCATTTAGAAGAAATAACCTTTATTGGTCCCTGACTGAATTATAAAACAGGATAGCAATCAGTATAAAAAATACATAGAAAAATATAGAGAAATAGATTGAAAATATTATATATTGATACATGAAAAGGGAACTGATCGAATAGAAAAAATGTAAAAACAAAATAGGATTGAATAAAATAATAAGGAGATTCAGTAATTTCACAATTAAAAGTGATATATTGAAACGTTAATTATACAAATGATTTCTTTAAATTCTTACGGAGTCTTTAAGTGCTGACATTCCGATTCGATATTTCAATTTATTGTGATATTATTAAGATATTTATTGTGTTGGGCTATTATACTATGACTTGTGAATCAGGGGGATCATTTTATAAACTTTCATCGTTATTGAATAATGTGTTTAAATTATGATATTGAAATTTAAAAACGGCTACTAGAGAAAAATATCACAAAGACTATATTGTACACTTATAGACTTGTAGTCACGGAAGAAGAAATTCATCTACCAATATAAAAAACTCAAATATTCTCGTTATATATAACTTGTGTGTTGCTGTTTCATTTTTGTGGTTCGAGGGGTTCACATACTCATGAAATCTGGTGTACACTTTTCATGAAATCTTCCTGAAATCCCTTGAAATCTTCCTGAAATAGGACAGGTAAGGACTGGAATGGGCTTAGTGGAAGTGTTTTTGAGGGGGATGAAATAGGGTTGAAGTTATTCCGTCAGAGGGTTAAGGAGGTGGTGAGATAGGGATAGTTAGGGAACTTGCCACCGCACATTTATGTGCAATTGCAAGAGTTTAAATAATAATACATAAATACACTATGAAGAAAACTGTAGTAATCAGAACATTGTTTTTAATGCTCTTTATGTATTAGTTGGTATCTGAAAACGTGAATATATACGCCCCTATTATATGAGAATATGCGATTTTTGAAAATATATTCAACTATCATTTGATTTTTGAGGGGCTGACGCCTATTGAAAATTTGTCCTAGGCCCGGGCCTCGTGGGCCTAGGCCTTAATACGACCTTCACCTTGAAGGATATTTCCCGCCAATAGTCGTTCAAAACCTTAGACATAGCTCATTCGATCAATATACAAATTGTACAAACATTTTAGATCATAAAAATAGTAAAGTATTTATTTTGGAATCAATTTATACTTGAGAAAGCTAACTTGTAGTTGCAATCTACTCATAGTTGAATGGATATTCTGTAACAAATAACTAACTGTCCTCCTTGATGTCTCGAACATTCTTTTTTCAAAACAGTTTCCAATTAAGCCATATCATCCACAAGTTTTACCGGCACAGTAGCTGAGTGGTTAGCTCACTTGCTTCATGTGATCCGGGAGGTGAAGGGACATATCGGACCCGGTTCGAACCCCGCCACCGTCCATCTTTACAGGGGTTTTTCGTGGTTGCCCTCTGTAGTCTAGGCTAATGCCGGGATGTTTCCCACAATATAGGCCACGACCGCTTCCTTCCCACTATCCTTCCCACTACCCATAAAAACCTTCATCTCATCATCTCATCATCTCATTAATCATTCATCCGACGTCAATAGATCTCAGTAATCATTACAGTGCGTCGTTAAAACCCAATATAAAAAAAAACATCCACAAGGTACTCCGCCAATGGCATAACTAATTATTTGTATAATTCTTCCATACAGATATTTAAACTAATATAAAGCACAGAAATATATATATATATATATATATATATATATATATATATATATATATATATATATATATATATATAAAATGGAGAATAAGTGATGATACACAACAAATTATGTCTTCACAATTCCCACAAACCGCCAAAAGGTGACTTGACAGTGATCATAATATAGCTAAATCTATATTATCCATACCTTGATCGGTGCCCTCTTGCGGAGGGATTTGACAGCTTTTGATTGACTCATAGGTTTAAGTGCGAGTGCGTCATCTTGGACAGTAAACGAATGACTGCTATGATGCACGAGTCTAGTATTTTCATTGGGCTCAAGTGTTGAGATACCAATTTCCATCTGAGAGTTCGGTGTGTCTATCTGCGCCATAAATCTCATAGGTGGCAACTGCAGGAGGGTGTTGGCATAAGCAGCTGCTACGTGGACAGTATGGTCCCAGTCGGTGTAAATGCTCAAGTCCGATATCAGCTGTGTTGTGTACCTGTTCAGGAGTGGACATAATGTTATTTCAGAACTTTGGTAAATAGTAATTATCATATGTATTTTTGCCTCGGTTAGCTACTGGTAAAAGTACCAATTTCAGACGATATACAAACAAAAATAAACATTTATAAATAATAATGGTTTCGAAATGGCTTTCTCAGAAATAATTGAAATAATAATATTTTTGATTCTATATATACAAGTTTTGATCATATGAAAAAGTGTTAATTATTCTTATTACGGACTATCATCATCAATTTTCTTCACCTTCATGGTATCATTGATATTACTGTAACCCAAAAATGAATACCATTTTATTATTATTATCATTATTATTCTTGAATTGTAAAATACCTGCAACGAAAGAATAAATTCAAACTGTGAAAAAATCATTTTTTTCTGACACCACATTATTTCACATTTCGATTTAAATAATTTTAATATGTGATTATATGAATAATTTGTTGCTTGCATACTCATATTACTAGGGTCAAGTTATGCATATTAAATTACAGTAAACCGGCACCTCCACCAATATTTTGCAAGCGATTTGTTGTACCTAATAGTTCAAATGGTGTTGAAAATAACAACAAATATATTATTGACTGCATTTTAATTGTCCTGAAATACATAATATACTAACATGATACTAGAGTCCATACTGAGCTGCTTCTTATCCTTATTCAGGGTGGTATTGCCCACTGCACGAATTGCCCACGGAACTGTGACTTGATAAGAGATTGGCAAACCCATTTCTGTGGTAGTAGACATCACCATCTGGGACTGTCCCATCTTCTGGTAGTGGAATTTTTTCCCAGCCTTCATTTGATCAAGTAATTTGCGTCCAGCTGGGTACATTAAAACATGTAGGCCCTAATTAGCAATACGAAAATACGCTCAGTGTTTTGGGGAAACGAGAATGGTCAGTTGAATAGGTCTATTTAGAACAGCTAACCTAACTGAGTTTTATCGTCAACATTTTATCATTATTTTTCCAAAATGTACTCAATACTTGAATAGTTGAAGGTATATTATCATTTTCATGCATACAATATCAATTGATATCTTAAAAAAAAAGTAAGTCAAGTATTTTGAATAACTGAAAACCAATTGACCGTTTCAAATCATCAAGTTGAAAGTTTCAACTTGATGTTTTCTAGCCTTAATTGGGGAACAATGATTTTGTATCAAGTTTGGATGTTATTTAAAATATATATATATTAGGTGCAATATTGTTTTCTGCCATCTCGAATATTGTATCTAATTATCTTCCGTTCTTATTATATGCCCAAACCAAATGAGTCTTTCTCTTTCAATTTTGAAAGTCAATATGTCCATTTCCACTTCCTTTCCTATCTCACTGCTTATCTTCATCTCCATCTTTGCTATTTCCACTCTGCTCCTAAAAAATGGCATCTCTTGCTGCTTCTAACTTCTTGTCATCCCTCCAGCTCACCGCGCCATATTTCAATATTGTTAGGTAATAGCACTTATACATGATACATTTCCCCTTCTTCGGAAAGTCTTCATTCCAAATTAATTTCATGACTTCCCGGAGCAACCCTTCAGACTTCACCACTCTCCTAGTTATTTCCAATCCTACACTAGCCAATTTGCTCCTAGCACTTTCACTCATCCACTTCACTTCACATTCTTGCAATTTTATTATTTTCTCCACTATTTCTATTCACTCTATACTCATATCACTTATACTTTGCTCATGTCTTTGCTCATTTTCAATTCAAATTCTTCCGTTATCCTATAGATAGGCCATACCATGAATGAATATTAGGGTTTTAAGGCGCATCGACAGCGAGGTCATTTAGCGCCCAGGCCATACCATTCAACCACTTTATTTTGTAGCTATTTTCTCCATGCAGTCTACTACTACAAATAATGATTATTAATTATAAATTTTAATTACCAATTCATCTATATCAACTTATTTGGAATAATTGGATGAGCGAAAAATAAGACTTCCATCCCACTCTGATGGAACATTGTCGTTTTTTTGTACTCACTGCACAGGTCACACGGTTTGACTGATCAACATGGACATTCTTATGCACAGGCACACTTATCCAAACTAGAACTGTATAGTTTTGGGGCTAAATTGGTCTGACCACTTTTCAGATGAACCATTTTGAAATTTTGAAAAACCTCGTAGACTGGGCTAGAAAAAAAATCTACAAAAAAATCGGATTGATATCGAACGTGAATACAAAATATAGGCCCATGATACACATTATTGGAATTTTTCATAAAAATCGTATAAGCCGTTTTGAAGGAAATAATTATTAAATTAATACATTTTTATTCAATAGCTAGAAATGGTGGTTGTTCTTCATTCATCATCTTGCGCACGGTAATTCACAACTTTGTAGCCTTTTGACAGTTTTCATTTACACCAAGGTGTGTAGAGTTCTCGTGTGTATTTGATACAAGTCAAGGTGTGTAGAGTTCTCGTGTGTATTTGATACAAGTCAAGGTGTGTAGAGTTCTCGTGTGTATTTGATACAAGTCAAGGAGTGTAGAGTTCTCGTTTGTATTTGATACAAGTCAAGGTGTGTAGAGTTCTCGTGTATATTTGATACAAGTCAAGGTGTGTAGAGTTCTCGTGTGTATTTGATATACGTCAAGGTGTGTAGAGTTCTCGTGTATATTTGATACAAGTCAAGGTGTGTAGAGTTCTCGTGTGTATTTGATATACGTCAAGGTGTGTAGAGTTCTCGTGTATATTTGATACAAGTCAAGGTGTGTAGAGTTCTCGTGTATATTTGATACAAGTCAAGGTGTGTAGAGTTCTCGTGTGTATTTGATACAAGTCAAGGTGTGTAGAGTTCTCGTGTGTATTTGATACAAGTCAAGGTGTGTAGAGTTCTCGTGTGTATTTGATACAAGTCAAGGTGTGTAGAGTTCTCGTGTATATTTGATACAAGTCAAGGTGTGTAGAGTTCTCGTGTGTATTTGATATACGTCAAGGTGTGTAGAGTTCTCGTGTATATTTGATACAAGTCAAGGTGTGTAGAGTTCTCGTGTGTATTTGATATACGTCAAGGTGTGTAGAGTTCTCGTGTATATTTGATACAAGTCAAGGTGTGTAGAGTTCTCGTGTATATTTGATACAAGTCAAGGTGTGTAGAGTTCTCGTGTGTATTTGATACAAGTCAAGGTGTGTAGAGTTCTCGTGTATATTTGATACAAGTCAAGGTGTGTAGAGTTCTCGTGTGTATTTGATACAAGTCAAGGTGTGTAGAGTTCTCGTGTGTATTTGATACAAGTCAAGGTGTGTAGAGTTCTCGTGTGTATTTGATACAAGTCAAGGTGTGTAGAGTTCTCGTGTGTATTTGATACAAGTCAAGGTGTGTAGAGTTCTCGTGTGTATTTGATACAAGTCAAGGTGTGTAGAGTTCTCGTGTGCATTTGATACAAGTCAAGGTGTGTAGAGTTCTCGTGTATATTTGATACAAGTCAAGGTGTGTAGAGTTCTCGTGTGCATTTGATACAAGTCAAGGTATGTAGAGTTCTCGTGTGTATTTGATACAAGTCAAGGTGTGTAGAGTTCTCGTGTGTATTTGATATAAGTCAAGGTATGTAGAGTTCTCGTGTGTATTTGATACAAGTCAAGGTGTGTAGAGTTCTCGTGTGTATTTGATACAAGTCAAGGTGTGTAGAGTTCTCGTGTGTATTTGATACAAGTCAAGGTGTGTAGAGTTCTCGTGTGTATTTGATACAAGTCAAGGTGTGTAGAGTTCTCGTGTGTATTTGATACAAGTCAAGGTGTGTAGAGTTCTCGTGTATATTTGATACAAGTCAAGGTGTGTAGAGTTCTCGTGTATATTTGATACAAGTCAAGGTGTGTAGAGTTCTCGTGTGTATTTCATCGAAATATCTCGCTCATCTTACAATGCATAGGCCTATGCAGCGTTTGCCTGATGTAATATACGTTATATCATTGAATAATAGGTCTTTATCATTTGGTGATACCACGTTATTTTTGCTATCAATTGTTTTACCTTCATTTTTTTTCAAGCTACATCTTCTAGCAATTGAAAATTGGAATGTTATTAATCTGGGTCCCACAGTAGTCAATTACTAGTGTAAAATAAATATATAAATGTATAAATAAATATATAAATATAAATAAATATATAAATGTAGGCGCAAAATGTCCTAGCTGTCGACACGCCTCTAAACCCCAATATTCATTCATTCATCAGCAATCAATAAATAGATTTATCTACTTACCTTTCGCAAGATCCATCGGTATCTTCTTATCGAATGGAAAGAGTCGTTCGGACAACTGATTCCAGTTGAAATGTAACGCACCTTCTAGATGAGGCATAACACGTGGCGAAATATTTAGTGCCTCTCGTAACCATTTTGTAGGGCGTGGTAAATTCTTGACCATCGGTCTGGCAATAGTAATATCGTCACTGGGATACACCAACTCTTGAAGCATTAAAATAAAGTCATCAGTATTTGCTATCGACATTTCTCCATCAAAGTTGACTCTTGAGAATCCTCCGAGACGTTGTGTATGCCGGTAGTAGAGATTTGTGGTATCTGGACCAGGGAGCCAAGACAGTTGTTCGAGTAAGATCTGATCAATCTGGTCAGAAACGCTCGTTTTGACGTAGTTGTATGGAAGGTGACCATTCTTCTTGATGGGCTTAGAGAGAAATAAGACAGCGGCAGCTTTCTTCGACCTGAAATAATATATATAAAAAAAAATTCAATTCAAGAAATTATATACCATCAACTTCAAATTTCGAACGGGGCTTATTATTCATAGGCATATAACAAAATTAACAAGAATATTCAAAATACGAAGTGATCATTCTTTCAATTTTCGCTATACTTCTTTTATATATTTGTTCGCGGTTTAAATTTTCAAATAACTTTCGTATATTCTAAGCTGACGACTAAAGCTGCAATGCTGATCAAATCCATTCAGATTACATTATATAGACATATACTGGCTCAATAATTACAATAATACAACTTACATTTGTTTGTATGTAGGATCCTCTAATACAGCCAGTGATGCTAACGAGCTTCTCACGTACGCTGCCACAGCCGGAACTGGCTCGTACCACGTCGATACTGCAATACGCTGCCATATTGCTGTCGAAGGTTTCGCATAGAACAACATCGATGCTGCTGCAATACGTACAGCGGTAGGATATCCAATGTTATGGTAAACTGATAACAGAATAGGAGACACAGAGTCTGGATCTTGAAATACCCGGTATTTCATAGCATATACAGCAGACGCCCGTTGGAAGGGCGACTCTTTCGGATCCTCGGCTAAAGTTTTAAGGTATGGTATAGCTTCGCTAGCGCCAGTGTTTCCCAGGGCTCTTGCGTATACCTGGCGCAAACCTGTTTCGGAGCGAAGTTGACTGGCTAACCATTGGACGAACTTGGCGCCATCTTTAGCTGTGCATTGACTGCCGAAGAAGTTGACAGAGTAACGTGCGTTACGGGCTGTTGCATTCAAACATGCTACACGGATCAAATTGGAGAACGACAGTACGGCGGTAATCTTCATTTGTTGGTCTTCACGCACTGCTGAGCTTCGTACCAAATCCTGTCCACAGATTCATTCTACGTTTAATTTGTTATTCGGATTTGAAAATATCAAGTGTTGGATGCATGAATTGCATTTCAGTTATACTAGATAACATCATATCATTCACAAATATTTTAAAGATTATGAATCAATTATGTATGCAAATCATCACATGAAATGTATTATTTATCACTTATTATAGTATTAAGGTAGTGGAACTTGAAATCATGTACCTATATAATGATCTGAAATTCATAATTGAAATTCATAAAATGTAATCTTCCCGTATTTTGTTCAAAATTGGACCTAATTGAATTATTATGCCAACAAAATTGAACACGCAAATCTTGCTTGTATGTTTCTTTACAATGCTGAACCAAACGAATACAAACTCAGGATAAAGATTATGATGTTGAATGTCTTTGGTCTGGTATCCTCTGTTTGTGCGAAAAGAAAAGAGAAAATGGCACTTCCACCAAAATATTACGCATTTGTTTTTAGAGTAAATTGTGTTTATAATGCTAATGAGGGGAAAATTCATGAGAAACAATATTGGAGTTTTTTTTTTAGATAATTTGACGAAAATATCTACATATTCACTCTTTCTAATCAAGCATTATTTCAAGCATTAAAGTTCAAGCAGTCATGATATTCAACATCCAATACAAATTCCTCATTGTATCATTCAGATAGCCCGAATTCAAGACCCTATACCTTACACGGGTTTCTTGCATCCATTTTCATTATCTTTCAAATCAATTTCAAATTGACCCTCAGCAGTAACAATTACTACAATTTCACAAATAAAATTTCAATTACGTACGGTACGTTATTATTACCTTCATTGTATTGGTTTTTGTTTTTTAAATGATAACATGTTTTATTCTGTATCAATATAATAAATGATTATGTCATGATTAAATGATTGTGAAAGAGTGATCTTGAAATTGATTGAGATAAATGTATTGACATTGGATAGTGGCTCACGTAGAACTGTTGAATAAGGTCCTTTGACGGTGTGATCAGATGTGAAGGAAGAGTTGCTAGGATTTCAGATGCAGCTTCTCCTTTGACTTTCTTCTCTTCGATCCAAGATTTGACTAACCGGAAACAAGGATTTGTGCCGCACATTGCCACTATGTCACGGAATAACTTCCTAATAACAAGAATACACCATTTGTATTACGATTAGGCAAGACGAATATTGTTGCGATACTGGGGCCGAATTCACAAAAAGTCATAACTTTGATCCGGCTCAAAGTTACGACAATTTCTAGAAATAATACCATATTTGATCCAATATTTTTGATTTTTAAATTTTAATAAATATTAGATTGATAATAAAAATGGATTTAATAAAAAATTAAGAGTAAGAAATCGGAAATAATGGATGAAATATGGTATTATGTCTAGAAATTGTCATAACTTTGAGCCGGATCAAAGTTATGACCTTTTGTGAATCTGGGCCCTGTGTTTTATTGTAGATTTAGGGTACCTATAAGTTAAATGTTGATAAAATGGTATTGAAAACGTACCGTTCATGTGTAATATTATCTGAATGGAAGTTGAGTACAACTTGATAGAAGTGTGGAGATAATAATCGTTCAACTCTAATCATTTCTCCATAAATGAAAAAATTCCAACTTTTTCCCAAAGCAAACATAGGTATCTGTATTAATATTATCGTGCATATTATGTATTATTATAGATAACATATTATCTGTATTCGCTCGAGACTTTACTATACTTGGCCCTAGATTCTTTTTCTGAAATTCAAAATATACTAGTCCTATGCAATCAAAATTGAATAATAAAAATTATGGAATAGAAATATTCAAAGTTGGATGATAACCAACCTTTCCGTAACAATTGTCGAGACATCTTTGCTTTGCCTGTCCATAATATCTCCAACTGATCTTCGCAAGTCTTGATACGACATGGTACGGCCAATTTGCACAGCTATGAACACTTTTTCCATTGTCATCGTCTCAGGAGTCATATTCGACATTTCGAAATCATTCACAATATCTGTGATCACTTCCTTGAACTTTT
>OZ023327.1:70076311-70106311 GCA_964007535.1 Brachyptera risi | reverse complement strand
AGGACATACTGTGACGAGACACACACCGGACGCTGACCTGAGAGAGACTGAGCTCAGCACACGGAGCCAGACGGAGGCGCGCGCGGCCATTGGCCGAGCGCCCCGACCAATGACAACCGAGTACGCAGCAGGACGCAGCGGAAGCATCACAGCGGAGGGTTTATAACCTGGGAGCGGAGAGAGCTTTCGCCATTCGGTTCCACTCAGCCTGCTGACCAACACGAATCCCTGAAGATGACAAGTGCGATCTTGTCGAAACGTCGGAGCAACGGATCTTTTCAGATCCAACAACTGCATCCAAAAGAGCAAACGTGGTTGTCCCGAGAAAAGAGTTCAACGTATATATATATATATATATATATATATATATATATATATATATATATATATATATATATATGAATATATATGAATATATATGAATATATATATATATATATATATATATATATATATATATATATATATATATATATATATATATATGTATATACATATATACATATACATATATTTATATACATATATACATATATATATATATATATATATATATATATATATATATATATATATATATATATATATATATATATGTATTAGAGAGAGAGAGAGATAGACATCTCTACTTATCGCCTTGATGGTATTTCTTATCTGAAATCAATGAATGTCGAATATCAATAGTTAAATGATTGTTTTTAAAATTTGAAATTGGTTCAGACATCACAGATTCAACAATCATCCAGTTTCCTCAATGAATAAACAAAGCTTTTTTACTGACTTACACTCCAGAAATCCCCACATTTTGCGCTTCCCGGTTTGCAATGCAGAGAGCTTGGCATCCCAAAGTGATATTCAGCTCTTGTCTCACAATTGTTGTAATTGATCGTCTTCGTCACCTCGATATATTTTCGACTGCCACACACATCTTCTCTTGGCAACGCGTAGACACTTGGCTTTGCCGAAGCTATCGCACTTGCTGATGGTAGTTCAGCTATTTCATAGATGACCTCACATCGACCAACTACAGTGTTTTCCATAACACCGAATATCGGTTCTTCCTTCACTTTACCATGCATGATGTTTGTGTCCGACCTGTGTATGCCATTACTGCCAGACAAGTCCATCTGTAGTTGGCTCACTAAACCTTGAATGAAGTTCACCTCCCAATCCTCCACGTCCTTGTTCACATCTAAGCTTTCCACCTGAGAGAAATGGTGAGGGAAAAAGAAATGATAATGATTGTTCATAGTAATTGATATGGTATATGACACATTGTCACATGAAGACTTATCGAACCAGCTGCATTAAAATGCATCATGAAGAAAATGCACTGACATTGTGCACAACATCAAATTAAGAGGCCGCAGGCGCTCGTATTTCACGCCGCAAACTCTCACGGCCGTAATTTTTGAGATATAAATATGATTGTTTTTGAATTCTATTGATAATTGAAAGAGGGAAGTTATCGCATTTACAGAATTTTGAACAACAAATTTTTAATTTTTCAAATTCTTCAAATGGAAAATGAAAAGATTTCTAGTTTACGGAAACCTAGATATATATTTTTGAATACCGAAAAATAATATGGACTGTGAAATATATCAAAGGTGTGAGTAAGGGAATTAACGGCGTTCACGAGAATATGAGTTCGGCGGGCTAGTCTATGGGCTGCGCCTAGCACACGATGCATGTTAAACCAGAGTCTGAAGCGAGCGAACAACGAGCCCGTGTAGAGCGCCTGCGGCCTCTTAACACCAATTGTGGATACGCACAACATGTTTACTGTTTATTGGAGTATTAACGTAAAATATGAGTGTATCACATTCATATCAAAGTTTCAATTTCAGATAAAACGTTCTATGTGACCGTAAGAGAATTAAAAGTTATAGCACTCATGCAGAAATCTTTCAAATCTATGAAACTAATAACACAACACCGGTATTGCCTCTCATGGAAATGTTAGTATTTGTAATCAGCAACGGAATTTAGAAAGAAGATAGTTGATGAGTAATATTAATTAATACTAATATTAATACTAACTGTATACTAATATAGTGACTCGCCACCGTGCTGCGCACAATTGCGAAGTATTGTTTAATAAAAAATAATATCAAACATTACATGTTTAATAAATTCATCAGCTACGCGTCATCCTCATTACACTATATAAATAAAAACAATCTGCAAACTGATACTCATATAGAACTATACAAAGTATGAACAAGACGTAAATATCCAACGTGTATTTCTGTATACAAATGGACTTATCTTCGTGTATTAAATTTATTGATAGATTAATGCTATTCAAATAAAATGATTCCTCTTTAAAAAATGTATCTGCAACAATGTTGATACATTTTTAATTGCCTACAACCATTCGTTTGCTCGTGTTCGTATAGCTACTGACTGCTCTTATTATATTTTCTGTCAACTCTTTTCATATTGAGTCATATTCTATATACATGTTTTACTGTGATTTATTTTCTACATTTATGCCAATTTGACATATTCATTCTATCTACTCTATATTTTTTACCGTACTCTGTACATTAATTTTTGATACCTTGTTTTGACATGTTATTGTGGTATCACTTGGGAGAAAATAAATGAAAATGAAAAGAAATAGCTAGCAATTATAGTCTTTTGTTGAAGTGCATTATCGATAAGTTTTAATATCATCTATGCCCCATCTCAATAGTATTTTTCAGTGTTGTAATGTTAGTGTTACAGGGAGAGAGCTCGACTGTAGATAAATGTGCGCTCTCAATAAATACCTGGCACTTCCACCAAACAAACATTCAATGTAAATCTCTTGAAGAAGTTTTATTTTAGTATATTATCAGTTTCAACAACAAAATATGGAGTCCCGGCCTATAACGAGATATAATTCTTTTCAATCTGTTCATGCAGATTTTAATAAACGAGCAGTCATCTAAATTGGTTGAATAATCCGGCAAAGAAAGTAAATTACTTTTAAAAATCATTTTCCAATTAATAAAATGGATGAGATGATAAACAGAGACGCCTTATGTGCACAGACGGCTGGTGTGACTTTTGTTAGATGAAGGAACATTAAGATATCGCTCAGAGTATATATATACTCCTGCATACTCTTGGTTTGGCTTACCACCCCTTTATCCAGTTTGACAGTGAATGTACTGCCTGTGATGGGCAATAGTTGGAAATCATCTGTCGAAGATGGAACGTCATCCCACCAACCCCCAGGCATTGCATTGTGTATCCTTGAGTACTTCATGTTCTGAACCTGTAGCAAACAATTGAACAATTGCAATTCCAATCACCGTCCCACAATCATTGTGACTTCATATACAAATCAGTCATTACCCGACTGACAGATGGCTTACACTCGGGCATACAAACTGAGGTTATGTCGACCGTATAAGTTCGATAAGAATTGGATTTTACTATCATCATTAATGTATCCCTCGCTTGTTCGTACCCCCAAATAATCTAGCTGTTGGAGGGTCGTTGAGCTAACAATAACCATTCATAATAATATTTAATATGGCATTGAGGGCTGTTGAGGTTTTATTGAATTACAAAAGTACATGCACACATCATTGAAATGTTATTGAATCAGATTGATTTTAACCTTTCAATATCCTCTGAATATGAAATTTGTCATCAATTTTGTGCAAATGCTGGTTAAAAACTTGGAAGAGATGTCAATGCACTATGAGAATATCTCTCATAACTGTGAAGTAAATTACCCCAAGTCATAGAGCAGGTATTTTATTGGTAGGCCTATGTAATTATCTACATTTTTAAGAGTCTAGAATGTACTTGCATTTATATTTCCAACCTTTTTTTGGTTCTAGGGCGGAAAACATTCTAGAGAATTATTCAATGAATTCATGCAATCATCTTTGGTTGAATACACTTGCTACTTTTATCACGATGATAATAATACATTTCATGAAACAAAAGCAACCTTAAATTGAGAAAGCCTTGTGCTTATTTTGATAAGCATTGCTTACTGTAGAACTCCAGTTTATCTGTGCTGTTCAATGACATATATGCTAACAATTAAACGTCTAATCTCCTATGCCAGCTAACGGGACTAACCCGAGCATTAGGTTATACCGTGCAGAACCGTCAATTCGCCATGAACAATGGCGGCCATGCAAAAAGCCTATAAATGGCGACTGACTTTAAATGATAACGATATTAGCCGTCAGAAACTACCACTGACGTCATCATGGAATCAGCTGTTTGACTTTAAAAGATACTTTTTTTGGTTCAAACCGACGTAATGGATAAAATCACAGTTTTTGCTTCATTTCTACTGAAGGTTCACAACACTCAAATTTGCAGCTGCAGCTAAAAATAATATTATTTATCAGGCTTGTGGTGGAAAACGGCACATTAACATGGGATTAATTATGATTTTGTATGTTACTAAAAATGTCATTACATTCTTTAGTTGTAACAAAGATGTCAACTTCTTCACTATTACTAAACTGTGGGTTTATTCTCCCCATCCTTCACATTCAACTGGATCGAAAACTACCACGAAAATGGCCATGGGGTAATAACTTGTAATTCTTCCTCAAAGCCCTATGCACGGATAATATCTTCTGAGGAGCGAACGACTGCCTGCCTAGTTGAGTATACTTAGTTGTTGTACATCAAAATGCTATCATAAAAAAATCCTGATAAACCCCATGCATACTTATTATTTCACCAATAATTGTGTTATCCCTGTACTGTTTCAATAGCTCATTATGTGAATACAGTTAAAATTATTCATTTTCGTAGTTTATTATTTACCAATACTCAACTTGGTAGTCATAATCACTATTGATGTGCAACATCATGTACCGTCATGCATGGTACTTTTTTTTAGTATAACATCGAATACTCAACTCAAAGTAATTGTTTCCCGATGAAACCTGAAGACATACGGTGGGAACGGTCGGACGGGGCACCTACAAGGTGATGCTACTACCCCAAGAGAAATAGTTTATCACCTCATATAACAAACTGTAACTATATTGAACTGAAAAGTTGAGGAATAATTAATAATCCAAGATTTGTGTTGACGAAAAGAAATCAAGTCATTCAAGACATATATATTATGATATATATATATATATATATATATATATATATATATATATATATATATATATATATATATAAATATATATATATATATATATGTATATACATATATATATATATATATATATATATATATATATATATATATATATATATATATATATATATATATATATATATATATATATATATATATATATATATATATATATATATATATATATATATATAGATAAATATATATATATATATATATATATATATATATATATATATATATACATATATATATATATATATATATATATATATATATATATATATATGAATATATATATATGTATATATATATATATATATATACATATATATATATATTTATTTATATATATATAAATATATATATATATATATATATATATATATATATATATATTTATATATTTATTCATATATATAAATATATGTATATATATATATATATATATATATATATATATATATATATATATATATATATATACATATATATATATATATATATACATATATATATATATATATATATATATATATATATATATATATACATATATATTCATATATATATATATATATATATATATATATATATATATATATATATATACATATATGTGTGTGGTCGACGATTCTTCTGGCCGATGGTACAGCCTGAAGCATAAGTAAAAGTATCTTTGCCACCTGGTTAAACCAGTCGACCATGTTATATTTCATGGAATTTAACAGTATTAAACGACTTAAACAGACTTTTACTTATGCTTCATTTCCTCCCTACACGGTAAGATGAGTTCTGCGGTTGTGCCACCTCCTGTGGTTGACGGAAAACGACGTTTCGATGTAATTTCATCCAACATCATCAAGTCTTGATGGAACGGAGATCAGCAATCGAATATATAATCGATTTCTGATCTTCATTTCGTCAAGACCTGATGATGGATGAAATAATATCGAAGCGTCATTTTCCTTCAACTACAAGAATTCATTTCACCATTCATACCATCGGCCACAAGAATCGTCGACAACACACATATATTTATATATATATATATATATATATAATATATATATATATATATATATATATATATATATATATATATTTATATATATATATATATAAATATATATATATATATACATATATTTATATATGTATATATATATATATATATGTATATATATATATATATATATATATATATATATATATATATATATATATATATATATATATATATATATATATATATATATATATATCCTCGGACGTTGATTAATTATTAAAAAAAAAATAGTAACTTGCAAAATACACCCACGTAAATGTGTAATCTAAATCGGACATCCGGAGATTTGTCTATTCTTGTTTTTCCCGTGTGAAAGTGGGTCGCCCATGACTACAAACCTTCATCAGTAAGACGTTTGTAGCTTGGCTCTGGACTCGGAGAAGTCCACGGTAGTGTAACCCGGTATATTGCGTCTTCACACCGGGAACTGCAGTCAAGCTGCGTCCCTCGATATTATACTTGTACTCTTGCTTCGGTCTCCACCCTATAAACGAAACAGATCGTTTCGGGGAGGATTCGTAGTAAAAACAAACACAATGTATATTTTAAATATAGATAGACTACATCTTAATTTTTAAGAAATCAATTACCAAAATAATGGTTAACTTTGTATATAGTTCAAGTTTTTTGTATCTTTTTTATATCAAATGTATCTTTAATATCCAATTTATTAAAAAATAAAACAATTCATCCAAACTGTTTTAAATGTTTATTTGCAATCCCTTGACTTATCCTGAATTGAATGTAACCCCAACTTCCATTTGTAAACACTTATTGGCAACAAAATACTGTCAGAGAGATAGAGTTTTGGGTAATACACCTGCGGATGATGAGAAGGTAGAATCGGCATTTAATTGAAACGTACACGTACATACCACCACTTACACACCTACGTAGGCCTACACTTCTTCTAGGGAAAGGTAAGAATGAATCGTGAATCTAAAAGTGAAATTTGAAAAAGTTTCATAAACCTTAACAAGTTATTTGGGAAAAAACAATAATTTAATATTGAGATAGTGAAATTAATATCTTTATTATTTGCACGTATAATTTAAGCAGATACTTTTTTTTTAATATTTGGGGTTGACTAAAATAATAGAAATTTTTATATAGGCCCGTAAGACGATGAGTTGTAGATAGTATTACGTAAGCAGTTGGTGGTCAGCGACCCTAGATATTAATTAGCAGTTTAAAAGTGAAAATTAAAAGAATTATCCAAGCTATTGATGTATAATTAGGTATGCGAGCATCTATATAATAATATAATGCCACGTAAACATGTCAAGTTAAGGCCACCATTTTAATTCATTGCAACTCTAGCTCAGTCATGCTGTTGTGAATTGCCCTTATCATTATTACATTGTTGACACTGACACTGTGAGAGACATTTACATAGAACTTGAGCAAAAGATATTTTTTAATCTTTGAAATAATTACGATCCATAAATTATTTACAACTTTCAGAGTTGTTCCATGCACGTTTTACTATACCAACTGTTGCGCCGCTTTCAATAACCCGACAACAAAGTATTATGTATTTATTTATTGATCGAGCTAAAAAGACGCCGGCCGAGATATAGGAAGAAGAGGCTGCCATTTGGTCTTACAAGAAAACGTTTCAAATATATAAAATGCGTATTACGTATTTTACGAATAAAGGTAACAAAAAAAGTGAATTACTTCAGTCTTTTAGATAATAGATTACATAAGATCGCGGAGTCAAATTCACTTCATGCGCTACTACTCCAAGTCAAATACCTCAGACTTATACGCATACTTTCGGCATTAACCGAAAAAATTACATTCAGGTTGTCACAAGAGTTTTTGATCTAATTATTATTAACTATAGTAGGCCTATTGGAATCGCGGATAACCAGTTGAGTGCAATTTAAGACCACTGGAAGTTATAGATAAAGTAGACATTTAATTTATACAGGTCTTTTGTATTCACAATGTCTCAAATTTGATTGAAGTAATTTCATTTTAACCAGAAGTTATGTATAGGCCTACTGACACACAATGTGTATATGTCATCAGACGAGGGCTTCACCACATTTAATAAATATTAATTTCAATCAATAAAATCAAATACAAACTTTGTCCATGATCGCAACGCATACAATACATTAGCAGTAGGCCTACCGTACTTGATTCAATCTGGAGTTTTTCAACAAAACTTGAAAACATTTGTAATTGAGTATGTTACCATAGTATTATAATATTATAGCTGTGTATAAGTAAAACTCAGAGCACTATGACGGAATCGTTATGAACTAGCTCTCTTTCATGTTTTGATGTGAATCATTCAAATGGTTTAAACTGAATTTAAGATTGAATGTTCTATATATTTGACCAAGTTGAAATAAAATATCCAGTGTCATCCCTCAGAACTTTTTATGATCGATCTGTACCGATTATACCCCCATGTACGGCATTATAGCCTTTAGCAATTGACAAGGATTCTCAAGTTGGATTGAAGATTTTCAAGATTCAGTAATTTAATTGATAGAAAAGCACATCATGATAACTAATGTATCATCTTGCAATTAAAAGTCTGACGTACTTGATATAGTATCTCTTTGTGCCACACTCTCCTGTAGTAATCTAGTTGCGACAACAATCGTCAAAAGTTAACGTTCAACACTCAACCTTTCCTTGCAACTATACCGACAGACCGCCCGTGCCACTGTTCAATTCCAAGGAATCGAAGTATTATGTCAAATATAACCAGAAATAAAAACAACAATATAATAATTTTGTCGCACAATGGTGACAATTTCTATTTGAATATTGTATTGTTTGATTCTAAATTCCCATTCATTTTTCTCAGTATTATATTACGAACGAGTGGAAGGATTTCCGAAAAACAACACAATTTTGAATGACCAATGAAAGAATACTTTCACCCCCACCTCAAAATAAATTAAACCAATGATCGTGAAGAAGTTGATCATATGTCACACTACAAGACTTCATTTAAGGGACATTCAGATCAGTAGCAATATTGGTGATACCGTGTTAGCGTGTCTCTCTGTATCCTGAGTAATAATGCCGAGGATCAAGAAAACACCGATGAGGCCTGCCGGGGTAAGATAATGACAACTACTGTACATTTTAGTTCAAATGTTGAGATTCATATCATTTCATCAAGTTCATAGACGTTATTAATTGTCGACCGATCATGTTAATTCGCCGCCCATCAAACGAACTCTCGGATGTAGAGATATATGGTTGCTGTAAGCCTATTATGGTTTCTTACAATGTAATGGTTTACTGAGATACATTGTATATATCAAATTAAATGAATTAATCATGTTGATAATATTTTAGTATAATACAAGCGGCCCACTTCAGAGTTTTACATTAGCTGTTATCACTTGTGTTATGTCTTGGTGATCGTATAGGCCATAGGCCTACTACAGTGTGAACCACATGTTAACTATTGATTGCCAGTCAGGAAACCGGGGTTCGATTCCCGCCATGGTCAACCATTCTATCTTAAGGTGCATAATGGTTTCATTCAGTAGTGGAAGTAAACAGTAAACGTTCTTTACTTAGTAACTGTCCACGACCGATTCCTTTGCCCTTCTTAGGCCTACATACAACCGTAACCTCAAAATTCCGATCGCTAGGAAGGCAAATGGAACAGTAGGTCTATATGGCTCGCCATCGGCAATTCTTTCATGAAAATAAAAAATACATTTTCTGGAGTTGATATAGGAATATTTGGTTGAACGGTTGAACGCAGCCAATTAATGACCATGTAGGACTACACGATTTGGCTGAAAAGTGGGCATAGCCCTACTGCAATTTACTTGTACGCATGCTTGCGATGTACATATTATAAGGTTATGATGGATATGAAGTTGAACCCATAGGTCTACTGTTGTGCATTATTATATGGCGACTTTCGGATTTAGGTTACATTGAATTAGGTTAGGTTAAGTTGGTTACATTAGGTTGATTTAGGACGTTAACTAAGGTTTCGTGCGCAGCAGCAACAACGCCCACGTGGGTTAAAAGATAACTAAGTCTAGCTGTAGAATAGTGCATACTGAAAAGTGCTCATAGGCCTAGATTAACTAAGTCTAGCTGTAGAATAGTACATACTGAATAGTGCTCATAGGCCTAGATTAACTAAGTCTAGCTGTAGAATAGTACATACTGAATAGTGCTCATAGGCCTAGATAATGCCAAATTATATAATATAATAATATGGAAATTGTATTATTATTCTTTATTTTTTAAATTCAAATATTATAATTTCGTATAGCGAGGCATTTTAACAATGTTACCCATATCATAGGTCTAAATCTATGGTCTCGGGTCTATATAATGTAACATTGTTGGAACCAGAATGTATTGTTATTTCAAACTACACTCGCTAAAGAGTCCGTGGGTAACTTTGGCGAACGACACTGACCAATGAATTGCGTTTATTCTAAATGACTATTGCCAAATCGTAGCTATAGGTAATATTGGCAAATTCCTTGTATAAAGTTATTCCAGATTCCCGAAAGACCATCTCCTGACTTATCCTCGCCAACAACGCGTAATTGTATCCAGGAACGAAAGTCATCTATCTACTGAATGTCTGAATCATTGAAAAAACTTTGGGAATTGCATAATTTCGCTGCAACTTTAATGAAAGATTAATCGCCTGAAGCACACGGACAACTCCAGTTGCCCTAATTGCTAACCAGCATGGCTGACCGAATTGGATTGTCGACTTCCGTGTACTCCACGTATACCCAATCGCAATCGGCGACAACTCAGTAAATGTCAATTTCGCGCGGTATAAATCAGATAGTCAATCAGGAATGAGTAAAAATATAATCCGAAACATAATCACGTCCTTCTCAAGACAAGACTGTTTGTACCAACTTGCAGTGATGGTATTGAGAAGGCCGTGAAGGTTTTGTCTTGAATAGTGTTCATTGTTGTATATTGTTCAATTTTGAATTTAAATATGAAATGAAGACACAGTTTCTCTATATTTATATTTTCAAACTAATTATCATATCACACCCTATATTTTAATTATTCAATATGTAAGATCAAAGGTCAAAGATTACAGTTACTAGCAGACAACAGGTGACGTCACGAATTTACTGCATTCCTATTGGTTGTCTGAAGCCAGTCGACAGTTAGAGTTGGCGTTTTTAGAAGCCCTAGCTCTTTATCGTCTCCGACCCAACTTCAATCAACAGCGATTGGATTGGTGTTATGTTTACAGGAACAATTTCAGGTCAGTTGGTCAAGCCAGCTGGCTATTGGGACAATTGGAGTTGTCCGTGTGTACCTTGCTTCAGAAAGATCCAGCAGCGTTTTTTATCGTAAGGCTCGTCCCGAAAAGTCGTAGTGTCTTGAAAAAATGTCATCAGCTTCACAAATAACTGATACGAGTGGCCTAGTGGATAATACACTTAACCGTCATTCAGGAGACCGGGATTTGATTCCCGCCATGGTCGACCATCCTGACAGGGGTTTTTCGTGGTTTCCCTCTGTCGTTCAGGTCAATACTGGGATGTTCCTTATCAGCAGGCCACGACCGACTCCTTCCCACCATCCAAAACACCTAATAAAATAACCTTTCATCTCATCATCCCACCATCTCATATATCATTCATCGACGCCAATAGATCGTAGTCATCAGTGGAGTGCGTCGTTAATCCCGATATGAATAAATTCACAAATATAACGGTGATATTTGCTTTTGTTACATTGGTAGACTATCACATTCTTTCGTGGATGCAAGTGTATATACTTGAAGGGATGTTGAAATGGTCGTCAGTCGCCGACCATTTTCATTCAATACTGAATAAATCCTTTGGACTGCCGCTAATCCCTTAGCCATACGATTTCAAAAAAATGTTGAAAAGATTATTAATTAGTTGATACAATTATAATTCCGTGAAATGTTTTACAGTGCTATTTAGATTAATTCAGAGCTTATGAGTGACTAGGACAAACACAAATTACTATATACGTACTATCCCGAGAATAAATACGCATCATTTATTCCCAAATATTTCAATTATTCCTACTGATTTATCGGTACGCTACTTGTATCATTTTATATTATATAATTTTAGTGAACAATCAAAATGTTTGTCACTCAAACATTTTGAAGAATGATTTTCAGTAGGCCTACTTGAAAATAAGAAAACAAAAATTGAATTCATCCGCAGGAGTTTCAATAAATTGTATTTGAATTTTCTGTTCAAATCGCATTAGTATTTTCAGATGAGAGTCATACGAAATATAAATTAATTATATAAATTGGATAAATGTATGTTTATATTCTTATTTAACATTCGCAAAAGATAGGTAGATACTTGATGTGACCCGGGAGGCAGTGGGAATATCGGATCCGGTACGATCCCCACTACCGTCCAAATTTACAGGGGTTTTTCGTGGTTTTCCTCTCTAGTCTAGGCTAATGCCGGGATGGTTCCCACAATATAGGCCACGATCGCTTCTTTCCCAACATCCTTTCCAATATCTAAGAAACCTTCATTTCATCATCCCATCATCTCATCAATCATTCATCCGACGCCAATAGATCTTAGTTATCATTATGGTGCGTCGTTGAACCCAATATAAAAAATATAGGTAGATGTAGCATCTATAGCTCGTTCGATTCGATTCGACTTCCTCCGTAGCTCATTCAGTTAAGGCAACGCTTTAGAAACTGAGGTCGAATTGGGCTTGGGTTCGAGTACCACATAAAGCATGGGGTTTTGTAAAATGTCCTTTCACTTATCATCACTTCATAGTTCCATTATCACCTGCACATTCGTACCCCCGTATAACCTAACTGTTAGTGGGGTCGTTAAGCATCAAATAAATGAAAATATAGAATCTAGATATGATTCGTATACCTCATGGTTTATTATGAATACCTAATATTTCAAACAAAACACGAACCGAATGAGCGGCAATATTGAATCTAGTTCCAAGAATTTGAACAAATCAGTTTGACAAACCACGGCAATATACTCAAGGACGGCATTAACCAGACAGTTCACCGAAACAAAGTAATGGCCACGTATTTGTTGGAAGTGGTCGAATTGAAGAGTTTATCACTGGGTATATAATGGTGAATGGGGTAACTTCGAGTCACATGAAGAATTATATTCATAAATAAATAATCAAAATGGGGTGGTAAGATCGCCCTTGTGGTGCCCCGTCCAAATGATCCTATCTTTCATCCATAGCCTTAATTGGGGAGCAATGATTTTGTATCAAGTTTCGATGTTATAAAAAAATATATATATTCATCAATAAGGGGGGGGGGGGGGGGGGGAAGCTGCACAGTGAAAGTTTGGAATCATGCTTTTTCAATTGTATTTCTAAACATCAGTTATCGCGACTGTCACCTAGGTCTTGGATCAAGTCTTGGGCCTGAGCTTTGATTTGTTATTATTCATCAGTAGAGCTAAATTCTATTGTAACATATCCAGTCCTTGTGTATTTTCATTGTTGTAAGCACAGAATCCCAGTCCTGCTCGTGAGGTGGCCTACGAAATATGACAGATCATTACAGTCTAGGAAACGGTGACTGTTATTATCTTGTATTGTAGTAGTATTTAGATCTTCTAGTAAACAATAATCAATCCAAGTCCATATTCCTTCGGAGCTAGCTAAGCACAGGACGTTATTTCAAGTGTTTATTTTTAAGGGTCATGGGTTTTATCGCTGGTCAAATTTTGAGAACGGCTTTCTTGAATAAAAAACTTTCAACTTGGAAACTAAAAACTCAAGAACTTGAAAAAATATCAATTTCAAATTCTATAAGAGGAAAACTAATCAGAGGTATAGTATTTAGTATTTATTATATTTTGTTATAACTCGTATGTCATTCATCAACCTTCATGACCTAATGACTCTTATGACTTCATGACCTCATGAACTTTATGACCTTATTTATAATCGTATGGAAAAATGCTGAACGAAAATTTTCCATTTGAAAGAACGTTATGACAATTTTTCTTTGGGATGTTGTCATCTTTCTACTCTATATTCTACCCCCCCCCCCCCCCCATTTGATCACTGTTTCTTGGCTAATATTTTTATGTAATTTCTCTTCCATACAGTGGGCATTGATGCGGAAGATATTGCCCATGCCAACCAGCAGTTTCATCGAGACCAAACGAGAAGTACACACGCCGGTGTATCCACCTCCTCTGAAACCAATAACAGGATCTCTACGCAACATCTTTCGCCCGCCAACAATTCATGCCAAACTTCAGGAAGAAGCATCAAATGAAGTCTATGATGAAGAAAGCGTCATTCTTTTAGCACAGGAACTGAAGGCAAAGAAAGGAACCGGCAAGATTCATGTGGTAAATATAATAATACACTTACGGTCACATAAAATGGTTTGATCCGAAATTAAAATGATAATTTCAATAAAAACTATGCACATTTAAATGGCTATTTTTTGCATGGACTATATATAGGCCTACGCAGGATTAGAAATAAAGGACTAGATTGTCTTCTAGTTTCAGTGCGTACTGCGTAGTATAATATCAGTATACTTTATTCAGGATGTATTTTAATATAGTTAAATAGACCACTTTATGTGACTGCAACCGTTCGATTTTAATATAATTATAATGACAATATTGGGAGGATTGATCATCGAAACCACTGCGCGGAAACATGTGCAATAGCCGATTTGGTACGACTAGCAAAAGATAGAATGAAAAACAATTCCATTACCAGTCGCTAAAGGGAAACTCATCCTGTCCCATTACCAGTGGTCAAAAACGCTTCCATATAGATTGAATAATTTTTTGAAAACAAATTTGCATTTGGTGAAATTCGGACTCTGGACCCTCGCATCCTTGTGCTCCAAGTCCGCCCCTTGTGCCACAGATGGCATCGAAGAAAGTATTGGTACGACAAGAATAACATGAACTCGATATACGACCATTGCTTGTGCGTGCTTTTCTTTGCAGCGGCTTCAATGAGCATTCCTCCCACGATTGCCCTTCCATTATTAGGCGTGAGATGTTTATATATATAGATATATAGATCTCTTCATTGATCAACAGGATTTTCATTCACAAAAATGCAAATATATGGCAAGCCAATTTACAATAGGGATTTAAATGAATTATATGAGTTTATACGAAACCTTAAGATGATATGCTTCTTCTATATTGATAGCCTGTATAATCTGAATGAGTCACGTATTATGAATAAATATACGTATGCGAAAACGTATATAATGAAGATATACTAAAATACATTTATGTATACGTTAAATATGTACTGGCAAATGCACAATAATATGAGGAATAGTTTCAAGCATCACTGCATTTTCAAATATAAAAATTGAATGCATGGATGCAACAGTTACATGCTGAATAAAAGTTGGGTTTTCAGATTCAGGGACCATTGCACAATATATATATATATATATATATATATATATATATATATATATATATATAAATATATGTATATATATATATATATATATATATATATATATATATATATATATATATATATATATACATATATATATATATATATATATAAATATATATATATATATATATATATATATATATACATATATATATATATATATATATATATATATATATATATATATATATATTTATATATATACATATATATATATATATATATATATATATATATATATATATTGTTTGAAACTCTCACGAATTATAATTGATGAATCCATTATAGTTTTAGGGTATAATCGTGTTAAATTGAGTACAAAGTATAGATGTTGGATACTTTTTTTATTTTCTACTCGACGCGTTTCGACGGTCTTATCACCGTCTTTTTCAAGAGATGTCTGATGATTTGTGATGAAGAGATGATTTCAAAAGACGGTGATAAGACCGTCGAAACGCGTCGAGTAGAAAATAAAAAAAGTATCTAACATCTATACTTTGTACTCATTTTAACACGATTATACCCTATAACTATAATGGATTCGTATATATATATATATATATATATATATATATATATATATATATATATATATATATATATATATATATATATATATATATATATACCGATATATAAATATATATATATATATATATATATATATATATATATATATATATATATAT
Source organism: Brachyptera risi (assembly GCA_964007535.1). Lineage (NCBI taxonomy): Eukaryota > Metazoa > Arthropoda > Insecta > Plecoptera > Taeniopterygidae > Brachyptera > Brachyptera risi. The sequence goes on along the minus strand of OZ023327.1, from coordinate 70,089,984 downwards.
ATATAAATATATATTATTGAGTTCTAACGACGCACTTTACTGATGGCTACGATCTATTGGCGTCGGTGGATGATGAATGAGATGATGGGATGATGAGATGAAAGGTTACTTCATTAGGTGTTTTGGATGCTGGGGAGGAGTCGGTCGTGGCCTGTTGATAAGGAACCATCCCAGTATCAACCTGAACGACAGAGGGAAACCACGAAAAACCCCTGTCAGGATGGTCGACCATGGCGGGAATCGAACCCCGGGGTCTCGAATGACGACTCAGCGTGTTACCACTCGGCCACGCGTCTCGGTATATATATATATATATATATATATATATATATATATATATATATATATATATATATATATATATATATATATATATATATATATATATATAAAACATACAATCAATCATAGTAAAATATTGTCAATATACCATTTCTTCACGTCGCGTTTTACAATATAGAATTTATCTAATTTTCTCAAATGAAGAGGTAGCTCATTAAATATAAAAAGTACAGAATATTCTAGTCTTCTTTGTCCATTTTTATTATTGAAGGTAGGAATTTTGTATTTTTCTTCAACTGTTGAATGGGTGTTTTTTTAAATTCACGTTAGGAATTTTGTAGAGGTCATCAAAGTAAAATTTCGAGAAGAATCTATAGTTGAATAAATATTTGAGAGGAAGAAAATTGCTGTGTTGATAAATTTTGCTGGTGTCGCTATTGAACTCAAGATACAATATTGTTAGGTTTAATACTTTTTATTATAATAATAAAAATAATGAAAATAATAATAAAAATGATATTAATCATTCTTTCAAGGATAATAATAATGGTTGTTCATTTTTTCACTCATACATAGAACAAATCAAGTCCGCATTTTCCAAGAAGCCTGAGACAAGGCTTATCTGTGGATTGAACAAAAATTAACAATAACGAATAAAACACCATAACTGCGTATATAAATAACGGTATGCATCAATTAGAAAATTAGAATATTAGAAAGAAAATAGAATATTGATGGATACGAATTATATGTTAATTAAATCATGAACATGACTACCGGTACCAATATTTTGAACAAATACAACAATTTGAACTAACAATATAGACAACAATTCAGAGAATAATGACGAAATGATCGGAATAAGGATATGCAGTATTTACTCCAATCTGACTTTAATATTACGCCAAATTAAAAATAAAAATAACAAAATAAAGACCACCTGTAAAGAATCAAGATTATTGATACTTCCACGCAAGCTGCAATAATTTATATATCGGAAGTCGTGAACAAAAGGAGGAAGACACTCAACCAATATCAAGAATAAAAAATATAAAAAAATGAGAATCAAAATGAAAAGCAATTAAAGTAACTGCTCAGTATTGGTACAAAAATTTAATTTGCAAAAAATTACAAAGTACCACTCAAAGAGGCCAAAACCCATCACTTGATGTCTCTTTTGACAGAACTTATATTTCGAAGTTACAATAGATGTTGTGGAACAGAATTAAAAATAGTCAGAATGGCATACATCGAGCTTATTATTATTATTATTATTATAGCGGGGAATTAAATAGCTAATTGAACTATTTGATCAATTGTGGTTGGATGTTTGAGCCCTTGAGGTGTTTCATGGCGAGGTCATATTGATATTTTAAGTGATAGGCTTCGCTTTTGTGCTTTTCAAATCTATAAATTGAAACCTTTTTTATCATTTAATTCACTGAGATCGGTTTATTGTGTTTTAGCAGAATCATCAATTTTATATGGGGTTCTTAGGGAAATTCTTCTCAATATCATTCGAATAAAGTACTATCCATTTAAAACCGTATCATTTCAACAATAGTGCCTATTCATGTGAATAATCAATTAAGCCACAGTATTCCAGAGTATTTTCATTAATATAGTCGACTTCCTTTTCCTTTGTTGTATAAATATCGAGTCATCTTGAAACGATATTTTTCAGAATAATTTAAGACACATTCTTGTCGCTCAGCTAATACTCGGTTAGCGTTACTCACTTATTTTGTTCTCCCTACATTCAACAATATAAATGGAAACAGAAGACTTCATTATACAATTTCATTATTCTTCAACTCTTTGCCTAATAATTCGAGAAAGTTTTCAAAATTTTATGAAATCAAACGAGAAATTAAGACTTTCATTCTATCCAACATGGACGGCGTATATACCAACCATTGTTGAATTACTCGAAGAGTATGTTCGGTTTTTTGGTTCATTAGTTGTGTTTCTCTTTGAACAAATTCATATTTCTCACTTTTCATTTCAAATCATTCTATATGTCTTTACAGAATTTGTAAATTCTGTAAAGAATTTTGTGAATACTAGATACAATTTTTTGTGAATTTGTCTTGTCATATGAATTTGTCGATTATTTGACTTGAAATTGCATGGGTGGCCGCTTAGCTCAGTGGGTAGAGCATTGGGTAGAAAACAATAGGTTCTGGGTTCAAGTTCCTCAGTGGTCACGTTTTGATGATTTGACAGAAATGTTCATATATATCTATCTATCTATCTCTCTCTCTCTCTCTCTCTCTATATATATATATATATATATATATATATATATATATATATATATATATATATATATATATATATATATATATATATATATATATATATTATATATTCATATATATATATATATATATATATATATATATATATATGAATATATATAAATATATATATATATATATATATATATATATATATATATTTATATATATATATATATATATATATATATATATATATATATATATATATATATACACATTGATTCATGATTTTTGAGATAAAAACTGTGTGAAAATGTATAAATTTAAGAAATTTCAATGAATTATAGAAGGAACCAACTATGAAATATTAAATCAATATTTATTAATTCAACCAAACGTTTCAAAAACTTGTTGTCTTTTTGCTCACAGGCTAGACCTAGAGCAAATTTAGCCTGTGAGAAAGAAGACAACAAGTCTTTGAAACGTTAGATTGAATAAATAAATATTGATTTAATATTTCATAATTCATTGAACTTTCTAATATTTATATATTTTCACACAGTTTTCATATCAAAAATCATGAATCCATGTATAACTGTGAAAGTTTAGATATTTTATATATATATATATATATATATATATATATATATATATATATATATATATATATATATATATATATATATAGGCCTATATATATATATATATATATATATATATATATATATATATATATATATATATATATATATACATTTTTTCTGAAGTTGTTAATAAGTGTATACCCTATATCAGAATTATCTCTGCACTCACGTCTTGTAAGACTAATAATTAGAAAATTCAAATACCTCAATAATGAAACTAAATAACCGGCACATGCAGCTCAGTTGCTAACGCACTCGCTTTATGTGATCCAGAAGGTGAGGGGCATATCGGACCTGATTCGATCACCGCCACCGTCCATCTTTACATGGGTTTCTCGTGGTTGGACCGCTTCCTTCCCACTATCCTTCCCATTACCTAAGGAACTTCCATCTCACCATCCCATCATTTCGTTAATTATTCATCCGACGTCGACGTCAATAGATCTTAATTATCATAACAGTACGTCGTTAAACACAGTGATAACGAGAATGAGTTCCTAAACTCACACACAAGTCTTTGATTATGACTTTGTGGGTCCACAAATGTGTATGAATTGCTTACATAAGAAAAATGAAACAGCTTTAAAAAAAAAAAATGGTAAAAATTACCATTATTATTATGATTATGATTATGATTATGTTTTTATTTGTTTATCAACATTATTCAAATGTAGTATTACCAATTATAACGTGAATTAGAAATATATGGGATTGTATTATTCATCTTCTCTCTTATATGTGAACTAAAAATTAGGTCTTCTCAAATAATTTTCGAAGCCCAACATGTCAACATCACAATATTTCAGTATTTCGAATTATTAATCCCGAGTCTATTATTTAGAGTGAGATTATATTTTTTTCGAAATGTGGATTTTATTCCACATTATTACTATTAATAATAATATTATCATCACAATATTATTATAATTATTCAAATTTTTTATGAAAATAAATTTTTGTTTGTTTCATCAATGATAATTATAATTGATTATAATGGTGATTATTTTTCACTCATTCACATAGAACAAATCAGTTCACATTTTTTACAAAGCCTAAAACAAGGCTTATCCGTGGATTAGACAGAAATTAAAAATAAACAATGAAAACATTAAAACTGCTATACGTATATAAGTAACATTATGCATGAATTAGAAAATTAGAATATCAATAAAGTTAATCAACAAAGTTGAGCATAATAATAATATTTTTTTTAGTGATTTTTTCATTCATTTGTCAATTCAAGATTATACAGAAAAGTTCACAATATTCCACAAAGCCTGTAAACAGGCTTATCTGTGGTTTGCATTATAATTATAACACATGAAAAACATAACTGATACAAAAGAATTACAGGTATAGTGATGGCGTATTTAGTTTTGTGAATTATACGAGTTCCAATGATAGTATAATGTGCCAATATAACAATACATATATGAGTTTTTTTTCATTCTCCTCATTAATTTTTTATTTTTTTTTTTGAGAAGATTTTTCATTTCACAAAATATAAGTAAAAATAATAAGAACAATAATGACAATATAGTTTATTAATATTATTATTATTATTATTATTATTATTATTATTTCATTTTTCTCTACTCACTACAACTGCAATTCGAATATAATTTTGTTGATTTATCCTATTTTGTTCATTCTTACACGTTCTCGTCAATGTGCTTCATTGTATTGTTATTATATTTTATTATCAGGAAGGTACTTTATTTTTTCATTGCATTATATTTAAGTGAATTGTTATTATATATCTCCACAGATAAACCCTATGAGGGTTTCGTGGAACCTCACAAGAGTACCCTTTATTGTTGTAACGCTTTTATTCGGAATCAATAGAAAAAAAAATTATTATTATTATTATTATTATTACACCCTACAACCTCACAAGAGTACCCTTTATTGTTGTAACGCTTTTATTTGTAATCAATAAAAAAAATTATCATTATTATTATTATTAAAAAGTTCCTCATGCTCAACTTGGACTTTATTCTTGTAGTGGAAGGAGGATGAGCCTGAAAAACGAATCCTGGGCAAGAAGAAGCGCTGCTCGAACGTTATGAAACGTCAACTGCGATACAAACCACTTCCAGACAGCTTGTTCACACTGAATGCCACGCCACTGGGTAAACCGAATCCATCCGCCTACGACAGCGATTCTGATCTAGCGCCACTGATCGCCCAACTTGAACATATGTCAGTAAGTTCTTTGTACGATGACGATGATAACACTGATCCTCTAGTGTCAGAAAACATACCGACGATGATCACTATCATAAACAAAGATGGCACGTTCTCTCAAGTGCCAGAAATGAAGACTTTGGTTTTTACTTCTGTGCCTGATCAGGACCCATCTGGCTCGGAAGAGGCAGCGCCTGATGAGTCTACGTACCCACAGTACTCTGCGATAATTACGATTTAGTTACGTCCATTTGCTTTCTCTGATATAAGGGTATTCTGATCAGTCTAGACGACAATGAAGCCCACTGAACAAGTAGTTTTACGAGTGATGTTATTTAAGTTACCATCTAGCACCAAATACTAACCATCAGGTTCTGAATTCTAAACTCCCTGTTGGTTATTCCAAGTTTAGGCTAGCATAGCTATAATTCATTTATTAATTGATATTATATATGCTTTACGCTCATCTGTGAAATTTATAATTTCAGATGATTTCGCTTTTTTCTACCACTTACTAATTTGATATATCTTGGATCTCTTCTTATAACCATTGAATGAAGAGAAATAATAATTTATCGATAGCATCGTCTGATTTTAAGTCCATTTGTAATCATTTTTGCTATTCTTTTAATTTTCTTATTTTTATATATTTCATTTATCTCTTCGATGTATTTGTCAACTTTTAACTATATAACCAAATAAAACACCATTGCTTTCTACTTATTGTTTTTACATATACTGTGCACACGATCCAGATATAACGATCATCATTCATTTCCTCCTTCCTTTTTCTGAAACATTGAACCGGATGTTTTGATTGAATCTAATTGGATATGATATTTGTTGATATGATCAATACCTACACGAATATGAATATATGTATATATATATATATATATATATATATATATATATATATATATATATATATATATATATATATATATATATATATATATATATATATATATATATTATTATTATTATCATTGAGAAATATTACCTCGTCGGGGAATCGAACCCCGGACCTTTTGCTTGATGCGCAACTGCTAATGACCATCTGAGCTAACGAGGCGGGTATCTTCCAGCGTTATTAATGTGTATGTAATGGTATCAACATCACGTGCTGTACGTTTCAACAGAAAGTCATGTACTCATATATATATATATATATATATATATATATATATATATATATATATATATATATATATATATATATATATATATATATATTTATATATTTATATATAAATATATATACTTACACAGCATGTTAGACTTAGAGTCATGTCATAAAGGATACGCCTCGACCGGGATACGAACACGGGACTTTCTGATAGCCAGTCAGGAGCTCTCCCTACTGAGCTACGAGTCTCCACTCAGAGTGATGATACTTCATGGGGCTAGCCCAAAATATAAATATATATATATATATATATATTTATATATATATATATATATATATATATATATATATATATATATATATATATATATATATATATATATATATATATATATATATACAGCATGCCAATTCTAATTATCTCGACGTATGCCAGATCACGCATGGCTGTTTTTCTCGTTTCACACTAATATACTTCTATAGCTCATTGAAATATCACATTATACCTGCTCATCTGAAAACGGGTGGAAATAATGATCTGGGATTATTTAGAAGAGAATCATTCGTATGTGCTCTCGCTGTACCCTACGGCTATAATACCGAAGTGTATATAGATACTTTTCGGGGCTATATGCCATCATAAAACTCTATAATTATGTAAGTATAAATACAACACTTGATGTTGGAGGTGAACATGCAAATTTCAAAAAATCTTGAAAGACATTTTAAAAATATTTCTTTTAAATGAAATAATAGAAAATTTAATTTAATATAATAATAATTTAATAATTGAAAATATTGAAAAATTAGTTTTACTGTGGAAAGTACATGCGGTTGGAGTTTTAGACCCACTTATTATACATGAACAAAATTTAAGCACACAATCACAATAAGATACTGAGTGTTTCCATAATTATGCACTTGAGAACACATAGGAGTCTATTCAGTGAAATATCAGATCTTTTTTTGATAACTTTTGAACGGTTTAGATACCATAATTCTAATATGGCTGAAACTCAGATATTTTCAATACCTGCATAATGGTATGAGTTAAAAATATTTAACTCATACCATAACTGCTAAACGTATATAGGCCCTACAGCTGAAAAAACATTTTTAGCTGTACTTAGCCCTATAAGTTTGACAATTATAAGTTGAATATGTTTTACTTGTCAGTTATATCATCTCGAAGGTATAGGCCTATAACACAATATATCTGTGTTTCCCCACCCCATTAGAATTTCGATATCTCTTGACGTTCGAAAGTTATCACAAAAAACTAAAATTCCACTAAATCACTCCCATAAGTTCTAAACTCCTATCAAACCTAATTGTCAGTTGGTTAAACAAATTAAGAAGCAGATTAAAAATGCTTTATTGTTTAGAAGTGTTTTGTAATTTGGCCAGAATACTGTTTGAAACACACTTATAAAAATCATAGGTTAAAAAATAGTACAGTTACCGATATGTATAAAGGCATTTCAAAAATGGATGGCCCAATATTATCGCATTTGCATGTATGAATGTCAATGAATATTAAAATTAATCGAGAAGGATGCAACCTCTTCCTGATACACCAGTCTCGGGCAATAACATCAGGTATGAAATGTAAGAGATCAGGACCCCTATTCCTGAGATAAACTAGTCAAACGCGAAATATGCGTTGTAAGATGAGCGAGATATCTGAATAAGGTATAAAAGTCCTTGAAGTAGTTGTACCCTTGCTACTTTATCGACTCTGGTATTCTACACACCTTGATATCTGAATAAGCTATAAGAGTCGTCAAAGTAGTTCTAGTCTTGCCACTTCATTGACTCTGGTATTCTACACACCATGACGGATATAAAAAATACTTCATTGTTGGTCAACTCTTGAATCTAGAAAGCAGTGAATCTCGACAACTTAATTCTGTCACAATTTTTATGATAATATATTCTATGAATATTATCAGTCATTTTATTTTTTTTCTTCAAAACGACTGATCAGAATTGCTTAAAAAATCGTAATAATGTGTAAAAATCCATGAATACACAATTAGAGAGAATTTCATTCCATTTGGAGAGATTTTATTATTCAACATTTTCCGCCCAGCCAAATCTTATGGGGTTTTTAGAAACTTTGAGATGATGATTCTCAAAATCGCTTCAATCGATTGATTCCAAAAACTATACAGTTCTAAGTTGGATGAGTTTGGGTGTACAAAAAAAGTTTCATGTTGATCAGTCAACCCTTGCGACCTGTGGAGTGCTTACAAAAAAAAAAAAACACACAGACAAAGCCCTATAAGAGTGGGATGGAGACTTCGCTACGCTCATCAATGAGATGTGAGAGAAATAAAAATGAGTGAGATAATCGTTTTCTCACTCACTTTTATTTCTCTCACATCTCATTTATCTCAGGAATAGGGTTCCAGTCGACTCGGACTTTTGAGACATCGAATTGAAATTTGAAGCCAATCGAGTGCGGGCTCGAGTCCCGCTGTAGTCATAGGTTATTTTCAAGTCCTTTTTATCTATCATTTTATTTATTTATTGGTCCAAATTGATCATTGCATAGGATTATGCGAACAATATATGGCAAGTCATGAAAAAGACATCAATTAAAAATAAGTAGCAGAGTATGTGCTATTTTTTCACACACTTTGTCCAGTAAAACAAAATTATGGTATTATGATAATAATGATAAACTGTATATAAATATAAAATACTAGTCACTTAATAGTGCTATTTCTAAAAAAAAATCAACAAGTAATTAATCTTCTAAGCAAATGATATCAATGTAGAAATTAATAATACATTTCATTTTTAGACGAGCTTCAGCGAGGATTGAATTTGACATACTGAAAAAAATTGGTGTTCGTTTTTATGTTTTTTTTTATGTTTTTTTTGTCGGTTCTCCACAGGTCAAACGGCTATAGCTATCAACTTCAAACTTTGTTTCATTATGGTTCCTCATCTAGCTTAGATCTGTATTGTTTTGTGGCATTATCGGGTGGTAACTTTTATTTTCATGAATTTTAGAAATTTCCAAAATACTCGTTAGAATAACACGGCGGAAAAAAAATTAAAACATTTTTATTTTCAAAAAAATTGAAATTTTGTGTGAAGTTGAATAACATCTTGATACACATTTCTGGAAATTCTCAGTCTGATAGAGTCAGCCATTTCGAAGAAAAAACATGAAATGTGCTAAATTGGTACCACTCGAAGCCGTTTTTACCCATTTATAACTAAAATGTTACCCAATTGGCGAATTTAGGCAAAAGTTTGGCAAGGAAGTCGACATACTATTACTTTCCGCTCGTCTAACAACGCGTATATAGCGTTTTCCTAGTAATAATAAATTACATATATCATCACTCTATCGTCTTATTCACCACCTTGTTTGTCGCATCAGATAGGGCCTAACCGAGATGTTGGTAGTGCATGGTTGTGGGTTCGGCGAAATAGCAACGTTCTGGTAATAACTTATGACACAAACATTCTAATGATGGAGGGAAACACAGATATTTTCAATACCTTCAAAGTGATGTGAAATTAAATTATTATTTTTGGTTTTTAATATTTTCACAGGTAAGCCGTTGAAAATGTATTTTTAGCTGTATACCTGTGCAAATTATGGGATGTATTATGTTGAATAGTTTGTACTTAAACCATCTTTAGGTTATTGAAAATGTCCGTATTTCCCGCGGGTCAGAATTTTGATATACTAGGAAAACGCTATATACGCGTTGTTAGACGAGCGGAAAGTAAGAGTATGTCGACTTCTTTGCCAAACTTTTGCCTAAATTCGCCAATTGGGTGACATTTAAGTTATAAATGGGTAAAAACTGCTTCGAGTGGTACAAATTTAGCACATTTCATGTTTTTTCTTCAAAATGGCGGACCCGATCAAGCTGAGAATTTCCAGAAATGTGTATCAAGATGTAATCCAAATTCACACAAAATTTCATTTTTGTTTTAAATAAAAATATTTCTATTTTTTTCCCACCGTGTTACTCTAACGGGTATTTTTGAAATTTCTAAAATTCATAAAAATAAAAGTTACCACTCAATAATACCAAAAAACTATACAGATCTAAGTTAGATGAGGAATCATCATGAAAAAAAGTGAGAAACTGATAGCTGTAGCCGTTTGACCTGTGGAGAACCGACAAAAAAATATAAAAAAAACATAAAAACGAACACCAATTTTTTTCAGTATGTCAAATTGAATCCTCGCTAAAGCTCGTCTAATTACCGTTCAAAACTTGACATCAAAAAACTAATATTCCGCTCAACGTTTCCATGCACTTTTGATTACTAATAAAGAGAGTAATTTTAATTTCGTGTCATATCGTCGAAGGTTTGAAGACAAAAGTCGAAGTCATGTATTTCCCGGATCGTTAATAGCTGTTGGCTGGAGTCAACTCTTAAAATATGGAGCAGATGACATTTTTAATTGAATCTGTAGAATTTTACTCTCATCATGTTTGAAATTCGTAATTTTCAAAAGAAATCCATTTATTTGGCTGCTGATCATGAACTCATGAGTGACCACAGAGATCCAGCTTGCTCATCAATACAAATATACAATGGTAAAAGAAGAAAAAAATGAAAATTGAAGTAATAAAACGAAATTAACAATATGAAATGAAAATAAAAGAAGTGAAGTGGATGATTAAAAAAATACAAATGATGTTGAACTAATTTATATTATTATATTCATGTTATACTAGGAAAACGCTATACATGCGTTGTTAGACAAGCGGAAAGTAATAGTATGTCGACTTCATTGCCAAACTTTTGCCTAAATTCGCCAATTGGGTAACATTTTAGTTATAAATGGGTAAAAACTGTTTCGAGTGGTACTAATTTAGTACATTTCATGTTTTTCCTTCAAAATGACTGACCCGATCAAGCTGAGAATATCCAGAAATGTATATCAAGATGTTATCCAACTTCACACAAAATTTCAATTTTTTTGAAAATGAAATTTTTTAAATTTTTTTCCGCCGTGTTATTCTAATGGGTATTTTTGAAATTTCTAAAATTCATAAAAATCAAAGTTATCACCCGATAATGCCACAAAACTACAGATCTAAGCTAGATGAGGAACCATGATGAAAAAAAGTTTGAAGTTGATAGCTGTAGCCGTTTGACCTGTGGAGAACCGACAAAAAAACATGAAAAAAAAAAAATATATATATATATAAAAACGAACACCAATTTTTTTCAGTATGTCAAATTGAATCCTCACTAAAGCTCGTCTAATAAAACGAAATTAATAATATGAAATGAAAATGAAAGAAGTAAAGTTGATGATTAAAAAAATACAAATGATGTTAAACTAATTTATATTATTATATTTATGTTATATTATTTTCAATTTATATATATTATTATACTAGTGTTACATAGTAGCATAATGCATTCGATGGAATATTTGGATTTATCGATGAAAAATAAATTCTGGAGAGCGTAGAACAATAAACTTTGAATAAAAAGTGTGGTCCTTTGTCTGTACAAAATGAGCAATGAAGATTAACAGTATTCATTTCTCAAAAATGTATAATCGTAACAGAGAATTACAAATATAATATTCAACTTACCATATTCGCCCAAAACGCTTCCAACTGAAATGATAAGAAACAATATTAATTACATCGAGCTCTAATATATATATAAATATATTACAGATAAATCGAGTAATTTTACTATAAATAATAATATAGTATAAGAAAACAGTGCAAGATGTATTATTTTACTCTCAGAAAATTCATTGTCCAGCTTTTCATAGATTATTATTCCGTACAAATGATTTGATTGCTTTAAAACATGAGATGACATGTCATATCATAAACGTTACCCACATTACAGAGGTAGACCTACAAGTATACTGATGGTGTAAGGGTCGTTCTAAGATGACTCTAATTTTACTCTTCTACGGTTAAATTCTTGAAAAAAAATCCGATTTCAGAAATAAATCTCAAATTGGAATCGAAATATTAATAAACAATTTATAACCAAGACAATCCAAATATTAAAAAGTTTTTAATATCCTTCAAGTTCAATCTCAATTTGATTTTCTCACCTAAATTCCATTTCATTTAACCCTCACCCCTCTCCCGCCTCCGCCCACTCATTGATACCCAAATATAGTCTCCTCTGTTTGGTTATTAGATTGTAGCTTACCTATGACCAGTGCTACAAGGAGCGCACCACGCGCCATGCTTCTTCAGTTGAATTGAAACACTTTGTGATCTGATCTTCCGAGAGAAGGTGACACGTACAGTGTAAGGAGCAATCTTCGTCAGCAGAAAAACCTTCCGATAGAAAGGTCACTGCAACTTTATGCATAATTAGGGTCAAACTAGCATTTATTGAATCTTATGATAAGAAAATAATGCAGCATATTATTATAAAATTGTGACTATGTATTGGCATGTGTCACTATAGGGGATCACATCAGCAAATTACAGGTTGTTGTTGTTCAATAGCGGTACGATTTATTAATCAGTGAAGTTTTTTTTATGATGGATCAATATAAATATGTGCATCAATTCTCAAAGGGGATATTATAATTATCTGCATTTGCAGTTCTCTCATTTTTCTTGACTGTATGACATCAATAGCTAGCTGTCATATTACATTTTTTCTTTAATATCGAAAAATTGATACAAAGTGAACGTAAGGATAACAACGTATAGGATCTTTCGGATGGGGCACCACAAGGATGATATTACCAACCCCAAAAAAATCATATATTATATGTTTACTTTTAAGTGAACAATCTGTAAATAATGCACCAAAGTTTTGGGAGGATGAACAATTATCCATTCATAATTTTAATAATTAATTGGACATCACATAACTTATTGTTATTGTTTTATTGTATTATGATTTTTTCACTTTTTTTATTTATATATTTGTTTATTTTTAGTCTAGTTTGAACTTTTTTTTTCAATGATATCTTTTGTATTTTTGGTCCGTGTATTCACGGTGCCCTATTCAATAGTAACGATGAATTTTGTATGCTTATACAAACATATTATATAAACATATCTTCCTTTCGTTAGCTGCGCAAATTGTTTCGGGAGATTATTTATTCATTTATTTAACTGTGCAAATATATGTGATAGAAATTATTATTGTGACAAATTGGATCAGTCTAGATATTACTCAAATGCACATTACTCGCTTATGACT
>OZ023327.1:70058811-70071311 GCA_964007535.1 Brachyptera risi | reverse complement strand
ATTGTTTTTACTTTTCACAAACTTTCTTGCAAAATCTAGAGCTGTGTACTTTCTGTATATAATAGAACCAATCTTTTTTCGTAAACATATTCCTTGCGGGTCGTCCCCCGAAAAAAAAAAAAAAAGCGCCCTTGCAACAAACGCTCTGAATTCAACACTTGAGGGCAACGTGAACCTGTGATTGTGGAACAGTACTTTTTCAATAGGGTCATAATGAGTGTGCACGGTGTATATATATATATATATATATATATATATATATATATTTATATATATATATATATATATATATATATATATATATATATATATATATATATATATATATATATATATATATATATATATATCAGGGGATATGTTTCAAATCGTCTTCTCGGCAATGCCACGTTTGCTCTTTCAGGAAAAAATTACGGTCCCATCGGGGACCTTGTCTCTCACTCAATCGTTTCGGCAAGATGTCACTTGCCATCCTCAGGGATTCTCGTTCAAACGCTGCTGGCTTGGCTGATGGGCTTATAAGCCAAGCCAGCAGCGTTTCGATTTCATGATTTTGAATTGGAACAAAACTAACAAAAGGCTGCTATTGTTGATTGATCCGACAAAGTAGCAAACTATAGGCCTATAGCTCCATTTCTAGCAGCCATTTTATTGATTTGCTGGCTACATACGCCTTCTTATTTTTCTTCTTGTTTTACAGATCGCCAACGGTTTTTTAATAAATTAATAATTATACACTGTACGTCTTGTATTGAAGTAATTATGAAATAACAGCAGAAATAGATGATCGGGAGTCGTCTTGTTACGTAGTTGTTACATTTCTAGCATGAAACACGTCGTTGGTGGGTCGTTGATCAGGCCGTTGTATATAGTGAATGTTTGAGATTGATAATAGATGGCACTACCATTCGCGTTGAGAAGCGGAATAACGAAGTATTCAAGACGATAATTTATTGATATGTATGCCATTTTTTTAATGCGTTGATTTTGCAATATCAGGAATAGAAATAAATCGAGTAGGTCTATACATAGAGCTCAGACTTTTCATCGGTCGTGCTTCGTACATCATGACGTTTTGAGATTGTCTTGAATGGCATAGCTTGGAAGCGTACCAGGAAATTAAGAATAATGTAGAAATGAATGCATGAATTAATTAAAAATGGGATCATGGGATTTCTATAAACAAATTTAAAATGTCAAATAGATATATAGAAAGAGATTGTCGAAATGATACTGAAGATGCCATCAGTAAATCCATCGGGCTTATCTGCTGAACTTATGTTCAACGATCAATTACTCATGTTTTGAAACTATGCAAATATATCAATTCATCAGTCGAATTGCTTGTCAACTTTTGAGCAAAACATAGATTTATGCTACGTTGAGGTTATACTTGCAAATTTCTCCTACCTGGCTCATAAAAATCGATTCACTAATATTTCCCAACTGAGAATAAAAAATGGCTCGGTAAGCCAATGATCTGCTTTGGCAATTGGAGCCAGGTCGGGTATAGGTCGAGCCCCGCATAAGCCTCTACTGCTCCAATTTTAATATGTATATTATATGTTTGTATTTGTTTTTGTATCTCTATATGTATTATTTCTGTGTACTATATGTACTTGACGTGCCAAATATTTCAATATGAAACTGTTTACACCTGTAAAAAGAATATTGTAAATCTTCTGGCAGAAGATGTTATGAATAAATGAATGAATGAATACCATGGGCTTTTGTAAACGTATTCATCTTTCATTCACCAATTCTTAACCCCAGATAACCTGCGAATACGTTAAATGAACCAAAATTGTCATAATTAAGATGGTTATAGCGATAAGACTCAATTGAAAGTATAATCATTTTACTTCATACATGTATACTAGACAATTGTTAATTTAATACTATTGCTGAATATTGAATAGCATCTATAATCTCATTAATATGTACGTACTCGAATGAATGTAGTAGGGTATGTTGAATAATTGCTAATTGAGAAGTATTTCGAGATATTTATGAGCTGCAGTTTTAAAGTGATATGCACAAGTATGTATACCTACGTATTTTGGCATAGGTTAGTTCCCAACTTGAGCTTTACGGCGTTGTTTCTAATATTTCACCTATACCACTTTTGTGAAATGAAAAGAAGTTATTGATGTTGTTGGCCACTAAAATACATTCTTATTTTACTTTACGTGATATTTTTAAGTCACGCTTGCTTCAAATCTGGCATCTTTCCGTTTGAATGAGTGTTTATTTCAAGCATGCCGACTTTCTGATGAGATATAAACCATCATTCTTCTCGCCTGGCTCACTGTCACAAGCTCAATATAACTATACATTTAGCGGCTAGGCACACAAACTTCATTCGTTCATTCAACCTTCAGCCTACCTGGATTACCGAGTTATATAGAGTTCAGTTATTGTATAAACTCATTGGAAAAGCTAAGGCTTAGTTACAGCTGATCTCAGAACAACATGTTCTGCAACAATAAACATTTTTATTATTTTATCACCAGCTATATACTATATTTCAAAGAACGGCTAAGCATTGCAAGTGTACAATCGAATTTTTAGTTTCAGTTATTCACCATTTTTATAATTAAAAATTACTCATTTGCAACCAAGTTACTATAGGTATTTATGTTGATCTCAGGGTAATCGAAACTAATTAACTGTTATATCATATAGCAACATGTCTTCACTCACTCTACTCATTGTATAAAAATAAGTCTCAAGTCTTAACTGTTATGACAAGCAGTATAATGACAAGCACATATACTATACATGATGTCGAATCGAAGGATTATAAATTTAAAAATGAAATTTAAAAATAATGAAACTCATATTATAAATACTGCACAACTCCTGAATATGTTTAACGCACGATGCACTTGGAACACATCCACGCGTATATTGAACCCTCCAAAATAGTAATTATAACATTTTTGATATATACATGTCTGTTCCTAGAGTAATGGTATAATAGCAGCCTCCGTTCAAACTTACTTTCGTATCATAAAAAAAAAATCTCAGACCTTACCCGTAGAAGTTTCTCATAAGTTGGTACTGAGCATACAATGCCGCACAGCCTTGCTGTAAATCAAAATAGAGTTGAGGAGGATGGCTTAAGTCGGCTCTCCCATCGCGGGCTTGGGGGAGCCTACTAAGCATCAAAAAGTGCTTTCTCACTTTTAAGAAACAAAAAAAGTTAGACATTTTCTCGTTGTCCCGTTCGCTATAACAAAACCTCGTTGGCGAGCAGAGCGACACACGCTGCTGTTGCATACAAAGTACCCGTTAAAAATCATCGCTAGGAGGGTATAGATTACTTTTCGTTCCTTCCACAGTCTTTTGGCCACATCATCACCTCAAAAGTGATGTCTTTACCACGTAATTTGAGGTTGATCCCTACACTGCCCGCGTGTCGACGCCACAACCTAGAGGGTGGCTGGAACAGTAGTGGGGTATGGGGAAGGGAAAACGTTTCAACAGCGATGTCATGTAAAGGAGGGCGTCGAGCGACTTAAGCCAGACACAGCGTGATCGGACTCCGTACTAGGTGCTTGACTTTTGAGCAAATTCTCAACGTCTGCAATGAGAAAGTGATCCTTTTTTCGTGTCTCGTGTATTGTATCGATCATTACAGTTTAATAGATACATTCGGATCTCTACATTGGCACAAAGTTAACGTTTTGAAATCAACCAAATTACAAGACAAATCAATACAAAATTGAAAATAATTGAATAGGGTATAACTACCGTATGAACCATATCTTGGAATAATTGTATGGATATATTTTCAATTGCATTTTCCATCTCTATGTCTAATAATTAATAGTCTACGGGACAATCATCTTAACAATAGTTTTCTCAAATGAATTCTACTCCGGTGCCTCATCATTACAGTGCGATTATTCACGAAGATTGTAATCAAATTTAATAACAACATGTTGAGTCCTGAACTGATATGATAGATTGCCTGTTATCCTTTATGTCAGACTAAAAGCCTGTAAATAAATCCGAACCTTTCGTCCCATCACAATATGTCAACAATAGCGATACAAGTTGCTTATAGATGAATTTGTAATACGTCTTTGTCTGTTATCATAAACAATAATAAACAATAGGGTTGAAGTTGCTTTTCTTAAAAGATGGTAACGGAAATAAGCAAGACGTGATAATGGATTAGCAGGGTATTATTGTATCGATCACAATATTATCCCCGTCTTCAGGTGTGTTGGTTGGACGAGTATGTCTAAAAGCCTTGCTGGAAAATGAACAAAACATTCTTTTCATAATTTATAGGATAGTATACGTATAGTGTTTTCGATTTTCCGGTTACTTAGTAGTCTAGGAAGGACTACATATTATGTTTTGAATGATTTGAGCAAAATGAATGCCCGTTGTATCTGAGGAATCGAGCAAAATTGGTTTCAAAACCCTACAATGGTCAAATCATTATTATACCATCGTGAAAAGTGGAAAAAATTATGTTGATTGTTTTCATGATAATGGTTTTCAAAATCGAATAAAAACTAATATCTTTTTGTTTAATATATTAATATTCGAACACAATTTTACTCCATTCGACATTATTTTGGTTATGATATAAGTTATCAAAACATGAATGAATTTGCAATGTCTTTCTCAACTTATATCCGTAATTTATAGAGCCCACCAGTATTGTTATTTATTACTTATTGTTCACACTGTAATATTTTATTATAATTTCTCTTTCTCACGAACTGTGTATAATAGTTTTCGAATAGAAAATTCGCTCATATATCTCGAGCCTTCAATTGATCCCTGCATGGCACTGAGATCGTTCCTTCACTCTCTTACAAACCAACGTGACCATAAACCATCCCAACCACGCTGGCTTCTTCGTGGTGGAGGTGCCATGGTAATCTAATTGTGTTGGATCACATTTCAGACAGGCTGATCGTTATCAAGAGATTACTAATTGATAACTACTAACTAGGCTAATGCAGCATTTGAGTTGTAACTTGTAAGATGAGCAAGGTACGTGTATGATCGAACACGACACACCTTGAACTATCAAATAACTTATATTCGAGAACTCTTGACTCAAATATGAGATATACTCGAGAACACTTGGTGCATGAAACTGTCCAGTCTACATGGTCATGAATCACCGAGAGCAAGATATACTGAATGAAGAATAACAACTATTTCTAGCTATATTTTGTGAAAAATGACTAGTCCATTGGATAATAATTTTTTTTCACAACGGTTAGTCTGATCTCATTAAATATTTGTAATGATGTGAATATCATATTTCTATTCACATTCAGTGAAATTTGAATTTGTCATGAGATTCTTTTTTTAAATTTTCTTCCATCCGGCCTAATCTTATGAGGTTTTTCAAAATTTCGAGATGGTGCATATGAAAAGAAGTCCCCCCCCCCCCCCCCTAAACTATGCAATTCTGACACTTGGAAGCGTCTGCGTGTGTAGAAAAAAATGCATGTTCATCAGTCAAACTGTGTGACCTGTGCGGTGCGTACAAACAAACAAAAATAACGAACAAACAAAGCTTCATAGGAGAAGCATGGAGGTCTTCGCTCTTGCTCACATAATTATTCGGTTGGAGCAAATGACTTACGGGAACAAGTGCGGGCTCATTGAACATGTAAAATCACATATATTCAGGAACCATTATCTCAGAAACTGTTGAGACTGTGATGATGGCATTTTGTATGCATGGCAGTACATATATTATAGGAACAGTTTTCAAATGGCTCACACTTCTTCTGTTATTACTTCTTGCCAAAAAAAAAAAAATTGAAAATGCAATAGAGCAATATAGGGAAAATAACATCACACATTGACAAGGTAAATAATTATATGAAATAATATGAATAATATAATATCATAATATGAAATAATACATTAATTAGAATAACGTAGTTCCGATTTATTTGAAATGAAATCACGAATCATCAGAATTTTTTTGAAACGATACCTTAATTACTTCATGAAGTAATGGTTCCCAAGGTTAAAAAAATAAGAACTGAGTAAATGAGGTTCAAAATTGATGCACAGTATTTCCTCTGTGTAATGGCAGTATCTAAAACTAACTGTCTTGATATGTTGACAGTGGATGAGAATAACCAATTTGAAAATTGAATGATTATTTTTGTCGCGAAACCAAGAACATGCTGATTTTTCATGATCACAAAAGTCTCCATTTTTGTTTTTATTCAATATAAAAAAATATCTCACCCCACACTGGTTCCCTCACCAGTAAGCCTACACGAAAAAAGGTTCGTTCATTGGATATTGAAATATATTTGAGTGAATCCCTATCCAACATGAGATCTCATCATTTTTATCTTTTTATTGAATTTATTCACAGTTGAGACATGAACGTTTTCAGAATCAAGGACTGTTGTATAATAGTTGTGCTGACAGTTTTCCGGTTATTTCAATGCGATCAAATGGCAAAATTTATCTTCATTTACCGTATGATTTATTTAACGGTTATAGCACTTCATATATATATATATATTTATATATATATATATATATATATATATATATATATATATATATATATATATATATATATATATATATATATATATATATATATAACATAGGTAAGTCAAAGCGGAAACTACAGGCTATGAATCTCAGTATATAAATCTCAGTACATAAGAAAGCAGAAAAGTAAGAAGAAGAAGAAAAAAAACACATCTCATGTCTCTATAAGTCATTAACTAAGCTTCGCTCGACTGAGATTTTCCGTTCTTTCTTCCGTTCTTTAGCCATGTCAATACTGAGTAGATAGCACGCAAGAGTTGACAAACCAGCCAGCATGTTAGCATGAGCATGACATTACTCGGGAGCAATGAGGTATGGACTGGTGGGGCTAGAGCTCGGATGTCATCGTCTGGTGAATTACGACTGTTGTGTGGAGGCCAGCATGGGGCACGCGATTATACACTGGAGCTACTCAGTGCCGGTATCATAGATATATATATATATATATATATATATATATATATATATATATATATATATATATATATATATATATATATATATATATATATATATATATATATATATATGTATATGTATATATATATATATATATATATATATATATATATATATATATATATATATATATAATATATATATATATATATATATATATATATATATATATATATATATATATATATATATATATATATATAGGGGAAAAACCTGTCGGCAGAGGAGGAAGCCTAAAACGATTGATGAGCCTTAATATATCTTATCCTTCTTATTCCTTAGTTTAGTCCAGTGAAAATAAGATATTATTTTGTAGTATGTTTTATTAAATGGAAAAATGTTTCAATTTTGCTTACGTTGGGAAAATTCGGTTAAGAAATTTCAAAATAAATAATTATTGAATGTTTTATATGTTTTTATTTCATTTTTTATGAAAATGTTTTTGATGGTTGATTTAGGCCAGCTGTCTTGCTCTGTCGAACAAGACTGTTTTGTAAACTGAGTTCAGGTCGGTTGTGGGTTCGAGTCCCGTAGGCCAACAATGGGCAATGTTTGTTACATCATTATATCCATCTATCATTAGTTCGCTCGTGGCCTATTGACATTGACTCAGATCTTCCTAATAATCAAATGGTCAGTACATTTGTATTGCAATAAATTGATATTATTACTGTTATCATTATTATCATTATTATTGTTATTATCATTATTATCATTTATATTGTTATTAATATTGTTATAATCATCAACTTTTTATGTCTTTAGCTGTGTGGATATGATTTGTATTCTTGATGTATAATGATATAATAATTTTTCGATTTCATGTCTACATATATATAGGATATACATATATTCGATTTTGTATTCCTTATAACTATTGAAAAGTTTTCATTTATTTTTTCCTTGTCCAAGCTATTAATTTCATTCATCATCCCACAGATAAGCCTTTTTGGCTTTGTGGAAGAGCGTATTGATTAATCTTGTATGTATATATTATTTGAATCTAATTAAAAAAAAATTATTATTATTAGTAATAATAAATTTATTGGATGAAAATTAAAAAAATATATATATATATCATTATTATTACCGTATTATTATTTTTGAGGAAGTTTTATATTTTGCTGACATTTAATAGAAATAATTAGTTAATCCAGTTAATTTATTAAGGAGTTTATTATTGAGTTGAATTTGATTCAATTTTTGATTATGTATATGTATGTGTGTTATATCTATGTCTATGTTTTTATATATCATTCAGACAACTGAATTCAAGTGTATTTTGTTGTATTATAAATGTTAATAGACCCGCAGACAAGTTAAATTTTTTACTTTGCGGGTCTATGGTATTTTAATATATGTATTTGTTCGATAATATAAAAAAACTTGCCAACTTGCCAATGATAATATTACGCTATTTATATTACTTATTCAACAGCTACATAACCAGCATGATCTAGTGAATTATAAATATTGTTGTATTATTTTCTTATATTATTTTCCATGATTTTCTTTACAAACATCTGAAGAGAATAGGAGTTAAAGCAAGTTCCATGTGTCCCCTGTGCAAGCTGGAAGATCAAAATGCAGAACACCTACTTGTATGCCCAGCACTTGATCAACACCGAGCTATGTTGAAAAATCAAGGTTTGTCTGGGGATTGTCTAATGGCAGCTTTGTACTGGCAGACGAGAAGAGACATATAAGAAGTAGAGTTCCTACTACAATCGTGACGAATATATTCTCAAGGAGAAGCAGTTCTGACTACCGTACATCAAGTTGCATCAACAGCTTGAAACATTTTTTTTTTCATCCTGATTGATGGTTTTCCATGGTTTCCCTCAGACGTTCAAGAATTCACAAGCATTCAATATTGAGAAAATCAGAAAAAGAAAAAAAGAGAAAAAGAAAAGAAAAAACAAGAAAAAACAAGAAAAGAAAGAAAAAAGGGTTGAATAATAATCAAATACAATAACTAGAATGAATGAAATGAAAAAGAAAAAAAAAGGAAAAGAAGAAAGAAAGAAAAAGAAAAAATAGAATAATAAAAAAAATGAAAAATAATAAAAAAAAAAAAAAAAATGAAAATGAAAATGAAAAAAAATGAAAAAATAATAAGAAAAAATGAAAAAAATGAAGGAAATGGAGAAAAATGAAAAAAAGAAAGAAAAAAGAAAAAAAAAGAAAAAAGAAAAAAGAAAAAAAAGAAAAAAAAAGAAAAAAAAGAAAATAAAAAATGAAAAAGAATAAAAATAAAAATTAATTAATTAATGAATGAAAGACAAAAGGAAGATGAAGTAAAAAAATGAAATGGAATGAGGAGAAGAAATGAATGAATGAATAAAGGAAAAGAGAGGGGAAAAAAAGAGAAAGAGAGAAAAAAAGAGAAAGAAAAAAGAAGTAAGAAGAAGAAAAAAAACATATATATCAAACACAACAAGAAGAGAAGAAAAGAAGAGAAGAAGTTGGAAGAAAAAGCTCAAGACCAACAAACACCTTTTTTTTATCCATCCTGACGTGGTTTTTCGTGGTTTCCCACAGTCCTCGAAGCAAATGCTTGGATGAAGTACTAATTGGCCACGACCATTAATTAGTAGAGCGATAGGCCTAATTATAACATTATAGGCCTATCACTAATTTAATTTGTGCTTTTTGTATAATGATCAATTTTACATCTGCTGTCAAGGGAAAGAAGTAATTAATCATTGCCCAAGAGACTTAGTTCAAAGTGGAAGATATCAACATTCGTGTGTTTATACTGAAAGACTTTTATCTACTGCGAAAAATTATGGTCACAGACAGCGCAGTCCTGGTGTTGAAGACCATTAGTTTTAAATAATCAAAATGGGGTGGTAAGATCGCCCTTGTCGTGCCCCGTCCAAACGATCCTATCTTTCATCCATAGCCTTAATTGGGGAACAATGATTTTGTATCAAGTTTCGATGTTATTAAAAAAAAAAAATTATATTTGATATTTCAAATACTCAAGTCAAGTAACGACTTTTTATTCAATTTGTACGAATTAAGACAGTTTTTATTCAAATATGTCAGATTTAAAACCCCACAGTTTAGCCATTATGAGACTTTGTGAAAATTACAAGTGAATGTCGAATTTGTAATTCATCTGTAAGCCTAATTATTGAAGCAATAAAAATAATTCCAAAAAAATATTCATTATTTTCATCTTTTACTCTGCTGTATACCTTACCCTCGTCAAATAACTTGGATGCACTGGATTTTTGTGTTCTCTCTCTCTCTCTCTCTCACTCTCTCTCTCTCTCTCTCTCTCTCTCTCTCTCTATATATATATATATATTATATATATATATATATATATATATATATATATATATATATATATATATATATATATATATATATATATATATATTTATATATATATATATATATATATATATATATATATATATATATATATATATATATATAAATGTATTTGTTGATTTATGTGAACTTCCACAAGTATTATGTTTTGATAAATTCATAATACTTTTCGGATTGTTCTTGTGGGTAAAATATTCTATCATCTATATATATATATATATATATATATATATATATATATATATATATATATATATATATATATATATATATATATATATATATATATATATATATATATATATATATATATATATATTTGGGCTATTCAAACTTTATATGGAAACCATAATATAATCGTTTATTTTTTGTAATAAAATTGTTTACGTCACCATTCACTAGCTGACACTTTTTGTACATTGTATTTTTCTCGATATATGCCACAGATAAGCCTGAATCACACTCCGTAGATTTTTGTGAACATTTCATTATGTATGCTTCGTTCTGAAAAATAAAATGAATTCAACTTGAAAAAAAAATTATTATGATATTGTCATCAAATAAAGTAGCTTTTTCTTAGGCAGTCATATCAAAAAGCATATTTATATTTATATAAATATTAATATTCATATCTATATGGCACCATTTATATTTTTTCGAATAATTCCAATCTTTTTAATAATATTAATAATACCTTCTTTCTCTATTACCTTCTTCCATTTTCATATTTTTCTCATACTTTTGTTATCTACCCTCAATTAAATTAATTTTATAATATTTCAGGATTTTTCTATAATCAATTTTTCATCACTTTTGTGAATAACCATTGTACTATGTATTGACTATATTACGCTGTACCATCTTGGTATCCCGCTATGCGGACAGCCGTCAATTAAATTGTCATTTTCTCATCGGTTGATTCATTCATATAATTTTTGAAAAGCGCTCTACTGTATTACAGAACATAGACACTGCAACACATTTAGCACACATGCAGGCTGTCACCCTAAATATGACTACAATCTAAATCTCAGATATGAGTGAAAGCAAGGTGATTTGGGAGAAACATGTATAGATATGAAGAGAACTTGATGCAATCTTTGCCTGGCTGTCATTCCCCTATCGTCTATGTTCAGCGTCGTATCGTATTAATTAAGGGGAACGTGAAGATTTAAAAATATCTCCAAGATATCTTCTTCATCTCACCCTAACGCAAAACCCAACACTGGGAAAAGGTACATCATTATTATTAACTAGGAAAGAGCCATTATTATCGTTGTTTGGTTAGTCTGGTGACTCGGTACGTATGAGCTTGATAGGGCTCGTTTTCGCGATAACGGCTAAGCAAAGCAAATGAGACACTTTCGAAATGGCAATGTTAAAATAAATTCAGCGGATAATAACAAATTTTTTTTGACTACATAGTTTCTCAGCTTAAATACTAACCTGAATAAAAAAAAAAAATTCAAATAGTTTTTAAAAACTATTTCATATTAGATTCTTTCGAACAAGAGAAAAAAAGAGTATTTATGAGGAACACATTAATCAAAATTCGACCCTGTTCAATGAAACGATTTTGTTTCCTCCCCCCCTCCCCTTCCCCTCACACACACACACACATATGCATACATATCACAATTCACACATAAATATTCACGTATATTCATTCCATCATTTCTTTATTTTATTCCGGTAGATGATGGTGGAAAGTTAACAAATCAGTTCGAATCATGCCATTCATTTTTGTCATCAATGAAGCTCATTTGTTCAGATTTATTGATATAATTACACAATAAGGCTAACGAATGGAGTACATGAAAATATGCATATTTGTAAAAGATTCAATACACACATACATATATATAAATAAATATATACATATGTATACATCTATATATATATATATATATATATATATATATATATATATATATATATATATATATATATATATATATATATATATATATATATATATATATATATATATATATATATATATATATATATATATATATATATATATATATATATATATATATATATATATATATATATATATATATATATATATATATATATATATATATATATATATATATATATATATATATATATATATATATATATAT